>VDFB02362120.1:0-25600 GCA_007258455.2 Sequoia sempervirens
ATTGATATTGAGAAATAAATTCAGTCACCTTATCGTGAGCCCCCTACTTACAATGGACGATATTAGTGAAGGTGACCTTTAGCCAAATGTCTTCCTAGAACTATTGCAAGAATTTATTAACCAATTGACCAAAGGAGAAGATAGAATTATTAGGAAGTGAGAAAAACCTTTCCAATATGGCATCCTTGAGGGATCATGGGAATAGTTTTTCTAACAAAGCATCCTGATAGAGGAAGTCGGTACACATGGTAGTAAATGAGGAGATATGAGTTTACTGGTCACCTCTGCCACTGTACTTATCGAAATTTGATATTTCCACCCCTTAAGGGATGGGGACATTCAAGATGCTTAAGGCCAAAGGATTATGGTGGTAATAGGGTTCCAATGTGGATTGGGAAGAAGCACTGGTTAGTTTGACCAATTGTGATTGCATCTATCCCATTTTTTGCAATCAGGCATTTAGGACAAGATCTAATGGCGGAGTTTGACTAGTTGTGGCAACGAAGGTTCAAGGTTTGGATACAAGGATCACGTACCCTAAAGGGACGTGATTCACTCTAACTCTAGGAATATCAAGGGGAACAATATTTGTATTATCAGTAGAGGTGAAAGAAGGTATAGAAGGATTGGTATCTACCATGTACATGGACACCTCTAGCATCAAAATATACAACTATGTATCGTTGATCTTCAATTGGATATCCTGAGGGTGGCCCAAGACTAAAGTGCACAAGGTAAATTAGTTGCCACTATGTTAGCTATCCCTCATAGCAACTCAAGACCTTTGTGGTTTGAGATAAGAATATTCCTCAAACCACAAATGAGAGGAGTAGCTTGAGTGTACACATTATCTTTGTTTAGAAAATCTTCAAACTTTTTAAGTTTCTCTTCCAAATATTGAACCTAGTCAAATTAGACTTTGAGACCAAACTCATGATCTATGGGAGAAGAAGACCTAGATGGAATGCTTGGTTGATAACTTGTTTAAACTGTTGATGGATGAATAGTGTAGCACTGTTAATGGTTCTAGAGGTCTATTGAGAAAACTAGTAAGCTCTTCTCTAAGGATGAAAGTGTGGCACGCAGACATACCCATGGCATGTTGTAGTCTCGTACAGATGAAAATCGAGTTTGGTTACAAAAACAAGAAGAACCCACTAACTATTCAGCAACTAAAATATCAAGAATGCACTTAAAATAGAAAAATAACAGTAGTGAACAGAATAGGAATAACAAGCATAAAAAATGAGATTGAAAGGAAATGACGAGATGGAAAAGAAGAAAGGGGGCACTCACAAGAGGTCCGTGAATGAAGCTACCCGCAAAGCAACAACTTCAACACCTGCACACACAAAAATGAGAAAATGGTTGGAGTCATTTTAGGGGCTTGCCTTAGTCAAACCCCTGTGTAGGTGTTATGAACTCCATGGACAACCAGATAGATAGAGATGAAATAAAATAACACTAGATGAGATAAAAGGGATAGGTGTGTTAGAATAGAAATATGCTACCAATATAAATGTAATATAAAGGGATGTAGCTACGCTCCCTTTAGCAAGATAGCGATGTCAAAAGGAAGAGCATGCAACACCCAAGACGTGCCAAAAATGCCAAAGTGTTAGTGTAGAGAGCCAAAGTACTTGAGAGAGCTTGAAAGAATGAGAGAATGAGCAAGATAGGGTGAGATTGATTGAAGTAATGAAAAAATGGGAGGTTTGAAATGGATATAGACATGCAAAGGGATAGTTTCAACGCATCTGTAAGTTGCAGAGGTGTTACACTTTGCAGGTAGGCGGGAAGTGTAATGCCCAAATGGCTATATAGTTAAGAATATTTTTGGGACATTCATGTGGTGTGCAGACGTTTATACGACAGACGATAATCCCCGACAAAAGTTTACTTTAATGATGGAAAATGAAAGGGTTAATGATAAAATTAAGGTTAGGAAAAAGGGACATTGCATTATCGAATTTAATTAATCTAGAGGGGAGGTTTATGGAATGCAAAATTACAGAGGATGCAATTTTTGGCATTACAATCTCCTTATTCTCTTAGTGGCCATTCACTAGTAAATATTAGGGATCCATCCATGGGTTTGTGTGATGATATTCATTTGATTCTCCTTCTTCTTCCATTAATGTTCATAATTCATGTTCATCTTTGATAAACTAGACCTTCGTGCTATGTGTGTTCCTATGTCACAAAATTTCTAGAAGGGGTGTTGTTCCTTCCATGAATTGATTTTTTCCCTTGTGTAGTGGATAGTAAACTTGATTCACCTAGACCTAATCCTCTTTCTTTTCACATGGAGTAAAATTTCAAATTTTTGTTACACTTTAGGCCAACCTAAGAAAATTTGTGTGTAAAATTTTCAACTTAAATAATATTGAGTGTTGTGTTGCCTATGTGGATTCAAAATTTTTGACTGAAATAGTTAAATTCATCAAAATAATTTCAATCAAAACTATTCAACTTCTAGTTATACATAGTCTAAACATATCTTAAAACTTAGTATAGACTAGTTTCAACCCAAAAAAAACCCTTCAATTGTTTCATGTGAAATGGTGTGTCACCAATGGTTTCTAAAAAAAATGTATTTTCCCACCAAATGTTTTCGCATTACGTACATTTTATAAAAAAATCTAACAATATCCTTTGGCCTATCCAAGAGTGTAGATTTTGAATATATAAATAATTTAATTATTGTTAGTAAGTAAATACTACTTGATTATGTAATTAAAATTTACCTACTTGATTTGATTTGATTTATTTAAATTTTAAATTTAAATATTGACTTGCTCTTTTTGTAATTCTATTTGGCATTATTTTTAAATAGGTGCCTCTTGACAACATATTATATGAGATTTCTTATTTTTGTGGAGTTTAATATTTCTTCAATTATGGGCTTATTTCATTAAACTAACAATATAATAATTTAGGGCTTCAAATTTCCTTAGTTTTGATCCTTTGTTTTCAAAGAGAATAACAAAGGATTGGTGATATATCAAAAGGTAATAGGTAACAATTTTATCTCTCATTAAAGGTTGATTTTTGAAGGAGATTTGGGATCCACCTATGTCATGGATAGAGAATAAACTCCATTTGCATAATAAAAGTCATATTAAATGTAAGCATAACAAATGTTCATTCAAGGATTGGTTTTGTGGTAATTTCCTAGTGTCGTATTGTTTAATGCATTGGAGTAGGGTATCTAAATAAATCCTATTAAAGAGAAAAAGTATTCTAGAATTCAATACAATTTGGATTCTTTGTGAAAGTTCTCACAGGTCAATTTTTTTCATCAAAAAATTATTTTGATTGTGCCTCCAAATTTTCCCTAAAAAATTACACACATCTATTAGAAAACCAAGATTTGATTGCAAACCAGAATAGACCTTCCACAGAAAGAGGAAAACGAAAAAGCAGAGATTGCATAAAAACATGCAAATTGATATATTCGAAAAGACCAATAATTACAAGAGATAATTTGCTTTATAAAAGAAAAGATTCCTAAGTTACCTAATCTTATCTTGAGCAACAAGATAGTTCGATAAGATAAATATAAGATCCTATATCTTAGGAATTAAATAAATCCTAAGTAAACTTATGCTAAGTGTAATTAATAATTAATTACACCAACACCCCCCCATAAGTGCAACTTAGGGAGAAGCAGATTATTATGCAAATATGAGTCCCGGCAACAAGGCCTAATGAGGTACTCATGTACAAATGTAAAGAGAAAGAAACCCCCCTCAGTGAGATGAACTGCTGTGAAGAATCACTGGAAGAACTCTGATGAAGCAACACCGGAACCCCAAATCCGACAAGCAAGGAAAGATAGTTCTGTTTGCAAAATACCAATCGGAATCACAAATGCAACAACAGACATGATGCCAAGGAACACTGGAAACTCACATACTGGATCAACTCTGGAATCTGTAAGCAACAGTAGATGAATGGACCCATAATGATGACAAATCTGGAAGTTGTGTCTCTGAAAGCCGATGCTAAACTGAAACTAAAACTGTCCATAGGATGAGTACCATCAAGATTCTGGAACAGTAACCATAAAACATGGCCTTCAAATGGGAAAGATTTGAACCAATGAGGATCAAGAATCATAAAATCCCAATGTGAAGTGTGAACCGAAACAACCAACGATGTGTCTAGCTAAGCAAGAAAGAAGCTAAAAGGAGACAACAGGAAACCAAACAAACTCATGTGAGTTGTCACCAATCATGAAAGATGAATGCAAGAACCCTCCTTAATGGAACTTTATATCAGTTCGTTATTACAATACCCAATGATTGCATAAGGAGATGATGCAAAATTACAGAAACATAATCGAAAATGCAAACCTAGCACATGAAACAAAAATGAATGCATGCCTAAAATAAGTTTCACATTTTCTGGAAATGACCTCAGATCTGTATAGAGGCCGAAACCATCTTTCCGACGCCGCGAAAATTGTGAAAAACGGATAAGCGAGTCAAAAGATACGCGTCTCGGAGTGAAAAAGACAACATTTGACTTCCGAGGCAGAAAACAACATCAAAAAATCAAAACCAGAAAATCTCTACAACACCAATACGTAGAGCTCAGAAACAGCTTTCCGACGATATCTCGTTTGCAAAAAAAGGACGCCGTATGCTCAATATATGCCCGTTTCCGTGAAAGTGCTCCAAAAAGGTCCGATTTGGCCATATACAGCCCTCAGGGGCTAAAACCAGTCGGCCCCTGGTCGCATGGGCAGACCAAGAGGCTGGCGGCTGGGGGCTTCGGCGCGGCCCCTAGTCACCCACGTGACCATCGCAAGGGCTGGATCGGCCGACGGGGGCTTGGTCTCAGCTCCTGGGCGCCAATAAGACCCTGGCTGGCAGAACGAAGCCCTCAGGCGCTGGGGAAGCAGCGGACCGGTGGCGCATGCGGGCGGCGGTACTTGAGTCTGCCGCTAGAGGTGGTGGGCGAGCGGCCGTTGGGCGGAGCGGTGGTGGCGAGATCAAATATAACTGGCCGCGCATAAAACCAATGCCTTTTTTTATTTTTATTTTATTTCGATGCCTCGTGAAGCGTGCCTGGGGGCCGTACGGCCCTTGGGTAAAAAAATTTTGCTTCTCCAAACGACTGTGTCCAAATCGGACAAACTTTATATGAAAATGGGGGTTTTTGGGCGCTGCGAATCCAACGGCGAGGTCCGTTTGGGCCCAAAGTGCTCCAAAAATTAGGTGACCCCCAGATCTAATAGATAAATCATCGAGCTGGAAACCCTCGCAGATCTGGCAAACGGTGACAAAAATCAATGAAATAAAAGTCATTTCCGACTTTTTTTGGTGCTCTGAATCCAACAGAAAACCCTGATCTGATCCAAGACACTCCAGAAATATGCTCAAGGATTGAAACCCTTGAGGGACCTCGAACGAGCTCTGCACTATATTTTTCTGAAAATGCTGAGAAGGGGCTGCGAATCGAGGCTCTGATACCATATTAGAAAACCAAGATTTTATTGCAAACCAAAATAGACCTTCCACAGAAAGAGGAAAATGAAAAAACAGAGATTGCATAAAAACATGCAAATTGATATATTCGAAAAGACCAATAATTACAAGAGATAATTTGCTTTATAAAAGCAAAGATTCCTAAACCTAATCTTATCTTGAGCAACAAGATAGCTCGATAAGATAAATATAAGATCCTATATCTTAGGAATTAAATAAATCCTAAGTAAACTTATGCTAAGTGTAATTAATAATTAATTACACCAACCACTGTCAAAGTGTTAGCACAAATATAAATAGAGGTCTAGTTTCCAAGCATAAGGTAGATTGGGGTGACAAAAAAATGTGAGAAACTATAAGGTAGTGATGTCAAGGAGCATGAATGCACCTAAGAATGAGAGCTAGAAATGTAAGCACAAAGAGAAATTATTGTTGGATCATGATTAAAGGATAGTGACAACAATATAAGGTTGTGAGAAGAGTACATCCTATCAATGACAATACACATAAAGGCTTTATAATTGTAGGATACATATTTGAATAGAGAAAATCACACAAGAGGAATCATTTTGAACACCAATTCACCTTCATTCCAATCTCTAGCAAAAGAATTATCCAAAGGAAATGTAATCCATGTTCTAAGAATTATAAAACAATAGGACATCTCAAAGGTTTTCAAGTTGAAAATTCAGTTGTTTTCACATGACTCTTAATTTCTATAGGATTAAATATTATCTAGCTCATATAAAGGGTGTGTATGTCTCATTAGAGTGTGGAAGAGTTCAATAAAAAGGACATTTAGTTGATTGAAATTGTTCTGAAGAGATTAAAACCAACATGTTATCTTCATTTTTCTCTCTATTGGGGCCATTATGGAGGATTAAATTTAAAACCCTAAATTTTAATTTATTGTGGTCATTTTTGTTTATTGAAAGAGAAAACATGCAAAGTTGGGTCAATTTAATTACACGAAAAGCTCATATGTCAAAGGGGAGAGGAAAATAAAATTCCATTAAATATTGAAGTAAGGACAAGCATCCAATGAAACATCAAAGAGGAAATAATAATGAGAAAAAGGAGTTCCCATGATGTTGATTTCAGAGGTGGTAAAAAAGGCAACAAGAAGTGTAGGGAGAATCCCTATTGTCAAATTCAGGGTGTGTAGAAGATACTTTTATGAATTATCGTGTGAAGGAGAACAAGATTCTTAACAAATGTCAAAGCAAGGATCATGGTAATAGTAAAGACATTGCTCTTATTTCTCATCCTTCTCAAGCTTTACATGCTCATACTACAAAATTTGATTTTATTTTGGACTCTAAATATATTTGATAATATGGCCAAGAATGGCAGCTTATTTAAATATAGATACATGGTGTTAGTAATGAGAAGGTCTAGATCGAGGATGATTCTACACATGTTATTATTGGTAATGATGATGTTGTGCTAGATTATAGCTTAATAAGGGATGTTTGCTAAGAACTTGATTTAAGTGAATCCTTTTCCAATTTTCTAAACCACTCAACAAGAAAGAAAGTGGATTCTAACTTGACAAATTAGATTTGAAGGATATTAACAATAGATTTCATGTGGTTATTAGTTGCATGCATGATAAGCAAGCATAAGCTTATAACTTTATTATTTTAGTGATGCTCTTGAGGGTCAAGTTCCATATGCATTAGGAGCCAAAGGAAATGTTCCAAGGTCATCTATAGACGACATGAACATTTGGTGCACTAGAAATTCATAATAATGTAATTGATGGCCATTAGAATAAATTTTGACTATTTCTCAATTTGAAGCCATGTGCAAAAGATTTGTTGGTGGTAAACATCACTCATTTCAACTTATGCACTATGACTCGCCAACCCCTTGCAAGATCAAGATACATTTTGATCTTCCTTAAAAAAATCTAGATATACATGGGTTTAGTTTTTGAAAGTTGAGTAGATCTTGATTTGGAGAATTATCTTAAGAGGAAAGCCATCAATGAGAAATAATATGTACATTCTTTGTTGAAATGTTGGTATCAAATAAGAGTGGTAAATAGGTGAATCATGCTTATGAAGAATCATATGCCAATCATAAGAATGGCACTACATAAAGAGAAAGAATATAACTCTGATTGAGATGACATAATGTATGCCTCAAGACAAAAACATACATAACATCTTTTACCTTGAAGTTCATTTTTTTTGTTTTTGTTGTATCTACTTTATAACTAGAATTCCTAAAAAATAATATAAATTGTGACACCATATGAAAATAGTATCATAGAAATCCAACATTATTAAAACTAGAGTTTTAAGTAATGTCTCCGAAGCCAATATTACAAACAAGAAGCTAAAGAAGCTTACTCTTAAGAAAAATAAGCGTGTGCATTTTGAGATTGCCAACATACTCTTTAGTATCTTTTCAGTCCTCCTGGTGTTATCCCATCTAAAGTTTAGTTTTCTTTGCCAAAGATATCACAAGAACTGATTTTCCAATTTCTTTAACTCACGAGGGCCCTAGTTGTGTGAGGGCCCTAGTTGTGTCAATGTTTCTCCCACTCATGATTTTTGGAGTTTACTAGTTCAAGTTATCAGGTCGAGGGACATGTCTTCCTACAATTATTTTGTCTTTTCTCCCTTCTTAGTCTAAGATGGTAGCAGTGTTGTGCCAATGTGATGTTCTTGTCCTATGGTCAAATACGAATCTCCTTAGGTTGGATAGCATATCACTTTGGTTTACTACTAATGAATCTAAGTCCGGTTGTGTTGTGAGAGGATTACTGTGTCTATTCATGTTTGCACATACTCATCAAAATAATATAAAATCATATATAGCATGCATACGCACTATAGAAATTTTAAACCATGAAACCTTTGAAATAAACAAACAAATCCTTTTAAGCTACTTAACCATCTCTAATCCTAAGTCTGCTCTTTGTTTAAATAAAGATCAAAAGAAAGTTGGGTAATGGAGAGACAAAATAAACTTTCTCGAGCAGGTTCTATTCGAGATCTAGCAGCCTGGAATCTTAGAAGATTTCTTAAACTATACTCATCATCTGTCAGTATTATCAATGTGATTTAAAGACCATGCCAATCACCTAAGAAAATTATTGTAGGCTAAAGCATACACATCAAATATTTCTAATCTAGCATTCCATGAAGACCATACAGTTCATGAAACAGAAGATCGATCTGTAAACGAACAATTTACCGTATTTGTAATTTGCACAAGTTGTAAATACAAGAAAAGTATAACCTGTCATAAAAGTGATCGAAATAGCTTACAGGCAACTGTTGCAGAAACTTTCTTTCGATAAAACTTGAAATAATAAATTTACAAACTTGAATTATGTTTATTCATGTTTGTGGCGGCAGATCAATGGATCCGACGTGCTGAAAACAAACAGCTGTACGAAAATGCAAATCCATAACTAACTACAAATAAAGAAGCCATAATCTCCTCAAACATGGGCTTTTCCTCAAATATATATTTGCATTTTTCACGATCAAGGGCCTCTCCATCTTTTCTTTGACCTCATCCAGTTTCCTCGTGTATGGTCGAAAAGATTCCCGCGTGAAATCCAATAGCCCCACAGTTCATCATGCGGGATTTTGCGAGCACGAAAAATTCCACCACGGCGTCGTTTCCTTGTCATCATATATTCTGCAGCTGAGCTTTAAAATTTGTCATGAAGGCATGAATCATTACTTCACCTTTCCCTTATATGATTACAGGGTGTGAATTAGACAATATGATTTATGATGTGTCTCATTATGTCGCTTCAGATAATTCATAAAACTCTTTTGACATAAAGTGAAACTTTACATCAATATATTATATGACAGCATATAAAGTAAGTTAAAGTTGTTGTAGGTGTTCTCTTAGGCCACATAAGTATATTTAATTATGGTACAGGTGGTCTTCATGTTGCCTATAAATTGTCATATTGTATTAAGTATAGGGTAACTGGGACGATTTATTATATTGTTTTCAGCAATTGAAGAGTTGTTTGGGTGTAAAAGCAGGAACAAAGAAAGCTAGATTTTCATAAAGAACACCATATTCTTATCTTGGTTGAGTTTGCCCTTTTTCTGATATGGGGGTAGTGACAGTTGGGACTTCTTTGGCGGGATCATTTTTTCTTCTTGGTGATCGATTGACTAAGTGGCATTTAGGCTAGTTAATCATTTTGTTTAGCAGTTATTTATTTCTTCTTTACGACTGTGTGTTTTCCATGTGGTGGCGACCGCTCAAGCCTATTTGGCAGGTGTTTTGTTCATGCTTTTTATCGGCTCATGAAAGCGGAGAAATGGTTGAACAATTATGTTTCATGGTATCTTCTAGTGATCACGGAAACTAGATGGTTGGACAATGGGAGTGTTTTCTTTCTGAGGAGGGAATAGTAGATCCTTTAGGTAGAAAGACAAGGGAAACAGAGGATAGAGAAATCTTGTAGATAGAGAAAGGGGAGATTTAGGAGAGAGATGAGCTCTCTGTAGTCATTAGCGTTGTTCCTTTGAGAGGAAGAAAAAAGAGGGAAGTTGAGTTGAGAGGCTGATTGTGCTTGAGAAAAGAGGCAGGGGAAGGATAGAGGAGAGATGTATTCTATACATCATTCTTCTAGGACAAGGAACAATCATGTAGTTCATTATTGAACCTTGTATTCAACAGGGTCTTATGAGCATGTTTGTACGCCAGTTTCAGGAAAATTTGTCAATTTAATGTAAATAATGTCATCTTTATCTTCGTTGTCTATTAGGTTTAGAGTGTTCTTGTTTAGATTGATCAATACAAAATTTTGTACATGTTGTCAAAGTTTTCATTTATTTTAGAATATTGTTTTAAGGATAATTCTTTTTATTAGTGAATGCTTTTGACAGGAGCTATAAATTAGCGAGGTCATAGATAGGGGACCTCATCCTTGATATGAAGCATTAATACAACAGTCCAAACTTACAAAAACAAAGGCCTAGCAAGGGCAGAGAACTCTTGAGCACAACAGTTTAACGAGGGTTTTGAATATAGAAGAGTGATATTGCTATCATTATTCAACCATGTAGTTTTACGAATCAAACTCATTGACCCATGTTTTATGAGTAGTGGTTCACAAGAACCCATCTCTCATGATAATAAATTGTCCACTTAGCACTCATTGCATCTAGGTGATGCTCACAGATACAATGGCCCAGCAAAGGCTCCCAACCTACAAGTAAAATGGCCCAATGAGGGTTTGAACCTTAGTGACAAATACCAAAACACCATGATTTAACCATCACACTATGTGATTAATAGTTAAAAAATCATTCCAAGGATAATTTTTGGTTCAACTAAAGTTACATGTTAATGATACCTAGAATGAATCTACATTGCCTAAGTCTTTCGTGTCAAATTTCATAGAAAGTTGGGCTTTCAATTTTTTTAATTGTGTCTTTACTATTCTCAATTATTAACATATCATCAACATATAAACAAATGATAACAAAGTGATCACCAACCTTCTTGTAGTAAACACAATGATCATCTTTACTATGAACAAACCCAATTTTCAGCACATTGGAATCAAATTTATGGTACCCCATCCTAGGAGATTGTTGTAAATGATGTAGAGACTTTTTTAAATTACAAACTGGATTGTTCCTTCCCTTTATAATAAAGTTCTCAAGCTAATGAATAAATATCTTCCTCTAGATCCCCATGCATAAAAGTTTTAATGTCCATTTTTTCTAGCTTTAAATCCATATAGGAGCAACACTAGAAACTAGGAATCTAGTTAAATTAAGTTTGGAAACAAGAGAAAAGATATTACCAAAGTTTATTCCCTCGATCTAGGAATGTCTTTTTGCCACTAATCTCTCTTTGTACTTGTTCAACTTATAGTCTATGTTGTATTTCTTCTTGAATACACACTTGCAACTAATGGGTTTTCTTCTTTCAAACAAATCAACCAAGTCCCAAGTCTTATCATTGTGCAAGGTCATCATTTCCTCTTACGTGGCCTCTTTCCAAGATTTGTGCTATTTTGATGAAAGAATTTCCTTCATGGAACTAGGTTCACATTAGAACAAAGAAAAATAAATGTGTAATAAAAATTATATGCATTACACCTTTCAACTAGTTTTTGTTCTCTTGTGAATCTTTTCAAGGGTGGTGTATGAAACTCTTCTTCTTCCTCCTCTAAATCTCAAATTTATTCATGTTCTTCATTTTGTTCATCATCATATTCATGGTTAGATGTATTTTCTTTCCAGATGTTTAGCCTCAAAATGAGCCTTAGCACATTTTACTATTCTTTTCACTAGTACATACTAGCAATCTATTATTTTTTGAGTTAATAGAGTCTAAAGATTATAAATTCACAATAACCAATGAAATTATATTCTTCTACTTTGACATCTAACAAATTATTTTTTCTTAGGCATGTGAGCAAAAGCCTCATAGTTAAAAACTCTAAGTTGTGCAAGAGAAATATTTTTACCTATTCAAACTCTCTATGAGGTCTTATCAACAAGACCAAAAGTTTAGATAACAAAAAATAATAACTTAAGCCCAAAAAAAATGTTTTAAGTTAGCACCAACAAGTTTGCTTCTAACTATTTCTAGTAATGTCATGTTTATTTTCTCAACAACCTCATTTTGTTGTGGTATTTTTGTTGTTTTCTTTTTATTATGTCATTCTACTTACATAATTTCTCAAATTCCTTAGAATAAAATCCCCCCAATGTCAATTCTCAAAACTTTTATCTTCCTATCCTTATGGTTTTCATGTGTACCTTAAATTCTTTGAACTTGCCCAAAAGTTCAAATTTATGGTTTTTAGAAGTAAAATCAAGTTCGTTTAGAGCAATCATCTATGAAGGAATCATAATAGAAAAAAATCCCAAGCGCTGGTACACCAAAAAGACTAAAAACATCACTATGTGTCAACTCTAAAACCTGAGTTGCTTTAGTTCTACCAAAAATTCGGCCTTATTTTATTTGGCAAACACATAGTGCTCACATAAATTAAAGTCAAAAGAATAATCATCAAAACTCTTAACCATGACCTTATTTTTTCAATTTTGTATACCCCTTTCTCCTATGTGACCCATTCTTTGATGCTACAACATTGACTTCTTGATAGTTACATTTGCAAGAGCCACTACAAAGTTACACAAAGTGCTAGCATTTAACTTAAACAATATTCCTACATGAATAACCTTTTCCAAAATCAAAGTCCCCCTTGTCATTTTACAACTATCTTTGTCAAAATTAATTACACACCACTACCACTATCTTAGAAATAGAAATGAGGTTTCTAGCTAACCCTAGAATTTCCAATACATTAGGAAAGTCTTAACTTTACCATCACTGGACAACAATTTTATCTTCCCATGACTAACAATGTTGTAAAAAGCGTTCACCCAACAAAGGTTTACCTCTATTATACTTTTCATATATTGAGTAACACTCCTTATGAGGAGTCATACAAAAGTAAGCATCTAAATCAATCAACCATGAGTCACACTAGAATAAATGTTAGAAGAAGTTTAAAAACATAATTGCTAGCATCATCTTCATTAGAGGACTTATCTACATAGAGTCTTCAATTTAATCATTTTTCTTAACTTTACACTTCTTTACATGCCTACTTTTTGCCATAATCTCAACACTTCACTTTAGAATTTCTAGGGGACTTAGACCTCTAGTTTGGATGTATTTACATCCCATAATTTCTTTTTACCCTATCTTTGTTTAGACCAACCTCTTACATACAAGGCATCTTTAGAGAAGTCATCCATGGATTTTCTCCTCAACTCCACTTAGTAGATTTAACACAACTTCATGTTTTAACTTGGAAGATGCACTATTAATAGTCATAATGAAATTATTTGATGAATAAGATAATAAACAAAGCAAAATGACACATTTTTCCTTGTATTAAATTGCATCTATGGAAGTTAGTTGACTCACCACTACATTAAATGCATTTAGATGTTCAATTATAAAGTCTCCTGCATGCATCTTTAAGAAATAAAATTTTCTTTTCAAAAATAACATATTTATAAGACTCATGATTTGATACAATACAATAATTTTATCCCATAATCTCTTAGCAATGTTTTCACTTGAAACATTCAACAAGACTAAATTGGAGAGGCATGATCTAATAGTAGATATTGCTCTCCTACTTGAATTACTGCATTAATTTGATCATCCTAAAGGTAGGAACCTAGGTGCAATAGTCACTATGATCCACTAATCTCTTTTCATTCAAAGATATTCCACCTTTAATTTTTACAACAATTTTTCCTATTGAATTTCTCAATCTCAACTCTCTAGGTGTTAGCCATGACTTTTGATTTAAAATTTGATCCCAACTCAATGTAAATGCTTCCATTGTAAATTAAAAAACACAAGGAATGTGTCCCTTTTTCACAAGATCAAGTCGAATGAAGCTCAAATACCAAATGTTAGTTTTGCAGCATTTACTCTTCAATTTGAACAATGTAGTGAATTAAAACTTGTTGATCTAGGTAAAAATCAAACTAAAATAAATTTAAGAATGGAAATAAAAAGGGGATAGTTAAGAAGAGAAATGACAACAGAATTTATCCTAAGAAAAATTGTTTTGGGGAAAAAAACTAGCATCAAATGCAAATCTCAATATATTAATTTCCAACAAGTATTACAATAGATTGAGAAGAGACCACAAATGATGTAGCCTACATTTCAACACTCTATCAACATATGTTGATAACTAATCCTAAACTCAAAACTTGCAAAGCTTGCCTACAATCCAAATCAACTACTAATCCATTGTGTTATGACCTATATTTATAGAGTTTAACCATCCAAACAACCACTTGTGATTTAACCAAAACCATGGGCTTCCAAACGGGCCACCCAAGTCATTTTCAAGATGGAAATTCACACCCTAACATCATCTTTCATGCATGCAAGTGTAACTCCTACCATTTGACTAGTTAACTAGTCAAATTAGGCACTCCACTTGGAATATATAACTCCTCTTCCAAGATGCCCTCATGCAGTGCTTGAAATAAATCATCCAAGATACCTTTTCAAGTCCACTTTGTATCCCTATATCTAATGATGTGTTCCACCCTTCATAACACAATTGTGAAGTATCAAGGTATGTCTTACATGGAATCTTGATATTCCCTCCATGTGTGGCACCCCATTTCAAGAGGGTTCAACAACATTACAACATATAAAATATTAAGCATTTGCAATTGTTTCTAAGGCCTTTCAATGTGGTACAACACTTAATCCTATCACTTGAGGGATGCGAAGTTAACTCACATGATGATTGGGTCCATTAGTCTTATCATTTGACAAACTAACTTAAGAAGGCATGGAAATGGATGTGGGGGAATGTTCAACTAGGATTGGTTTTAACCCATTGACTACTCCAAAACTCTTATAATTCATGGGGCCCAACTTTTGGTACAATTTGGGACCTATGTTATGGAGCAACCAAGTCATTTCAAGTGTTGATTGTCAAGATGGAAGGGAATCAAAGGAAAGATGAAAGTCAAAGGGAGACACCAAACTAATGCTAAGATTTTTTACCAAGGATTACCATGATATTATTCCCACAAAAATAACTAAAATGCAACCACAACAAATAAGGTGCAAATTTTAATAGACTGGAAAATTGGGAATCCTATTTTTTTTCAAATTTGAGCATGTTGGGTAAGAACACCCAACTAAGAGGGAGATTATCATTCAAAGTAGTGTCATCTTTAATGAGGTGATTACCTAATAATAAAAAAAAGGCACCTATTTCAACAAAACTCCAACTAGTGTCTAAAGTATTGATGCAAAAGAAGATTAGCCACCTAATCTTGAGTTGGAGAATCATTTTGTGGTGATTCTTGAGGATATTTTGAGAGATGAGAAGCTTTCTAGTTATGTTACATCACTAAGGCTCTAGTTGTTGATGAAGGTTTGAGTTGTCACAAAGTGGTGAATGAGATTGGCCTACTAAAAGTAAATTTGATACATGAATCTCTTATTTCTATGCAAGAGTGGGGAGGGGGAGGTTATGATTCTAAGTGCACTACAACCCTTGAAGAGGCTATGGAAATTGAAGGACCTACAATGATAAAAAAAAATATTTTTTCATGAATTATGGATACTATTGATCCATAATCCTATGTAGAATTACAATGGTAAGAATGAACCAGAGAAGGCTATGGCATAAGAGTACAACTCCTTGATAGAGTTCATCCTTTTATAGCCAACTTCAATGAGGAGGTACACAAAAGATATGTGTGGTGTGTTTTCTCAATTTTAATCTTTAGTACGAAATCTACATGGAAAAACTATGCTTTTGTTTATCACAATTATTCCAAGCTAGTGTGTAGGCTTTAGGAATTGCTTTTTGTTAAAGTAGGCCCCTACGCATGGTATGAGAAGATTTGTAGATTAATTTTATCATGCAACTTTGACAAATGTGAGACAAATCACAATGTACATGTGAAGAATCTAGATGGTCATATTTTAATTGTGGTTCTTGATATTGATGATTTTATTATTATGATGGATTGGGTTTCATTGATTAATCTAAGGCAAAATTGAAGAAAACATTTGAGATGGCATATCTTGTTTTACTTCATTATTTTCTTGGGATCTAGGGATTACAATTAGACTAACAATACTTATTTTATAGCCTAAGTATAACCTTGAAATGGTAAAGAAATTTAACATGGATATTTTCACATCAACCTATACCCATGTTGGTGAAGAGTTAGGTTGACAATTAATTCGTCTATCCCACAAATTATTATTTTGTATAGGGTAGCTTTTAGGAAGTCTTATATGCTTCACATTCTCTTGGAGAATTTGTTTCTATGCAACATATCCTTTGTGCAAATTCATTTATGTGCATAAGTTGAGTCAGTGGGAAACAAACATAAGAATATCTTGAGGTGCATTCTATGTACTATTTGTATGGGTATCATGTACTCTAAATGCAGTGACTAGTACTTGATGAAATGTTTGAGTCAATTGCAATTCCCATCACTAAAGCATCATGCAAATGAGCAAGGAATACAACATAGGAGTCACTAAAGTCCATAAATTGCTACAAGAGCTTGGATTTTTACAAAAGAAACCAACTATTCTTTTCTACAAGAATCAAAAGTTCCATTCAACTCTCATAAACTTGCACATGCTAGTTAGAAACCAAATTGATTTTCATAAACACTACATCAAAGAATGCAATTAATAAGGGATGATGAGTTTCAAATTTGTATGAATTGATGAGAAACCAACTATTCTTTTCTACAAGAATCAGAAGTTCCATTCAACTCTCATAAACTTGCACATGCTAGTTAGAAACCAAATTGATTTTCATAAACACTACATCAAAGAATGCAATTAATAAGGGATGACGAGTTTCAAATTTGTATGAATTGATGAGCAAATTGTATACAATTGCATAAAGCCTATTGTCAAGGTGAAGTTCATCGAGTTGTGATAGTTGCTTAGGTTTTAGGGAGTTGCAAACTAAGGAGGTTGTTAACATCTCATGGTTTCAACTTCTTAATGTCACCCTGCCTCGAACCTTCAAGTTATTTTTTTTTATTGGCATGGGGGATGTGAGGTGATGATGTTAAGTGTAAAGTCCATCTTTTGGGGCCCATTGAGTCATTGTTGTTACATTTTTTTAAATAATATGTATTATACGAAGTGGGCCTAGTGCCTTTATGTGCCAACCTACGCATACATGATGTGCTGATTAGGCATATAATTAGAGCAATGACTCCTACCTAAACATTTAATTTGTTTGACTATGAACCCGTATCTTGCATTCAATTGCCCAAAAATATTACTTTCCCACAATATCAGTGGACATCATAGACAAAACATTGGAGCTGAAATTATAATGCAATACCATTGACTTGGATATCAAGTAGCAAATTTACCAAGTTTACTTAGTTTAGATTGAATAGTCAAGCCCTGAGCGTGTTACCATATTGGGTCTTAAGTCTAGTGTCAACAAGAGGCAATGATTTTGTAAATGAAATTCTCAATTGTCTCACATTTTGGAAAAATATATATTAAAGGAGATGATAAAATACCATTAATATTTGTTGGTTGATTGTAGACAATTTGTAGTGGATAGTGGAAAAGTTGGATCGAAGAGCTAAACTAAACCTGTAGTCATTATCAAGGACCAATATTTGAAGACAAGCAATAGAGGAATAAGACTAAATCCTATCTAACCCTAGTTTTAAGCCATGCTTAACCACCAAAATTTATCATATAATCAAAAACCTAGATCTGTAGTTTTTATAGCGTTAGACATGGCATCAACTAAAGATTCATTGAATGGCAATTATGTAACATGAAAATTTCGTCTCCACTATTGGGAACAAAAACATTGAAAGATGTGTTCAAATATCGATTAAAATTTGCTGGTTGCTTGAAGTGGATCATGGATAAGTTGAAACAGAATGCTAAATTTAATCCTCAACTCACAATCAAGGTCCAAGAAAGCACAATCAACGGGCATAGATTAAATCCTTTCCAATGCTAGCTTCAAGAAATGCTTAACCAGCTAGATTTAAACGATAATCAACTCAAGACAGTGAGTTTTATAGTGGGAGAACTGGCATAAACTAAAGATTTAATGGCATATGTCCTGAATAAAATATAAATGCACATGCCAGCATCTCCCTTGTGTGTAGAAAAATGAAACCCAAGAGTGGTGTTTGTAAAATCAAGTTAAGATTGTGAGTTTTATAGTGGCAGAAATGGCATAAACTATATATTTAATGTGACATTGTCCTGAATAAAATATAAATGCATATACTCCCCCCCTACTATCTTTAGGGCTGGCCATATCCGGGTGAGTTGGGCAACAACTATATATAGTGGCTTGACCGTCTACTTGGATAGTATCTATAGTAGGGGAACATCCACTTGTGTGTAGAAAGATAAAACCCAAGAGTGGTGTTTCTAAAAAATTTAGGGCAACCTTTTAGAGTAAATCATTGTGCCTGCTAATACTATTCTTTTGTTTGGTGGGTGCTTCTTGTGAGTCATTTTACTGGTACTAAGTGTGTGTATGGGTTCTCCTGAATACGGAGGTAAAATGACTCCCAACAACTATTTGTTTAAAAATAAGAGCACACACTACAAAGGCTGCACTCAGTGTAGCAGGTTCCTTACTTCCTGATAAGCCAAGTTCTGTCCAAAACAGAGCAAGAGACATATAAGATTCATAGCATTACATTATACCAAACTGCCGATGCCCATCAGAATATACCAGCCAGCCTAAATCCATTTGCTGTCTACATCCCACAGATATTCATCATCCTCACATGGTTTTAATATTTTAGCAAATATGAATTGCTCTTCAATGAACAGAAGTTAAATGCTTTGTTCATATGTGGTGCATATTAGCCCTTGGCTCACAATAGGAATGGGATGTGAGCACAAATTCAACAATAACCAGTTATAGATTATACTCTTATGTTGGTGAGACTTGAAAATTTTAATTGAATACATCAGAATGGATGTTTATGTGTTTTAAGTGTGTATCTAGCGTACATATCAATTTTAAGCTCTCCTTGTTGGAAGATTCAAGAAAACGTAAGAAAATTAGACAAATGATGCAACGCTCGAAGTTAAAAACTGTTACGAATGCACTTAATGTTAAATGTTATGGGTCCAAACTCATCATGACAAAAGATAATGAATTTTCCTCATTTTTAACTTCTGCATGCTTTTCTTGTCAAAGGCCTCACACATGGGCATGAATCCAAACCAACATTCTTTCCCTCGCACATTTAGAAACAAGGTGATAAATGTCATAAGGTGATTTTCCAGCTGGGGACAAATCATGTGACATGCTTGCTTATCAGTACAAGAAATGAATGATAGAATAACAGATAAAGAGCATTTACTGATAATTTATTCTTTTTATCCCATCCTCGTAGTTGCTGAATGCACATTCAGCCAATGATGTGCTCTAACAAGCGCCTATACAGCCCATAGTAAGTGATTAGAACGAAATGTCCTCTGGCAGATCTGGAAACCTCCCTGACATGAAATTTGTGTACTTGGCCTTCAAATCATCAACTGCCCAATCATGCCAACGTATAAGAAATTATAATACATAAGATTCTTCATAAGTAACAATGATAACAAACATACTCTGTACCTGCACTATTAGATGGCTTCTTTCCTTTACTAGATGGCAACTTATCCGAAAGAGTTTGTTCCACCAATTTCAAGACTTCCTCCCCTGTTGGACCATGTCAAAGCTAACCAAATTCAGCAAACAAAATTAAATAGAGCAACACAAATCTTAATGACACATTGTGTGTACAAGATTAAAATAAAATAAGAACATTTGGTTTCCACCAAAGTTGTATGGACACGGATATGGATACGGCCATTTTTTAAGACCCCCAATATGGATACGGCTGGATATGACATTCATAAAAAACACACATTTATTTAACACAATTTTGTAAGTTATTAGAGGAGATTTTAATTGCTTTAAAAGCAAATAAGTAAAGAGAAATTAAAATAGTATTTAAATATTAATAATTTAGTAAAGAATAAACATTTATTCATGAAACATGGGTCAATGAGTTTGACTCGAAACTACACGGTTGAATCCTGATAGCAATATCTTAATTTGACACGCTGTGGAAAAATACCTCCTACTTATCAAAGAATAAACAATTAAATACATATGAATAAATTTTATTTATATTTAATTTTTAAAGAATAAATTTTAATTTTTTTAAAAATATCTAACGTTTAAACAACATAACATAAATATTAAACATAAATATAAAATTATATACAATTAACTTTCTTAAATCTATAAAAATTAAGACACCAAAAAAAATAGTAGAGTTGCATTGCAAGAAGACCTAGAAGAATGGTTTGTTGAAATAAAAAAACATTTCATTTGTCTTCCTCATTTGGTGTAGGTTTTGTTTATACAAAACAAAAAAAAAAATATTGCACAATTGAAGTTTTTTAAGATTAAGCTTAAGAAGATTCACATCAAACTTTTTGAAAATCAAATCACACAATATCCGGCATGGCTGGAAATTCAGAGTTTTTTGGGCACGTGTGGGCATGGTATCCAACGTGTATCTATGTCGTATCGTATCCGTACGTGCGCCTAGAGAGGGGCAAGGATGTATCTGGCTACACTGGTTTCCCCATATGAATAACATTAAATATCCTTCAAAACCAACCATTGACAATGGACAACCATGCACATGCCAAGAAAACACTTTCAATGTTCCCCACATAGATTTTGAATAAAAACTCATGGCGAGGACATACCTGACAGAGTGTTCTCCCTTTCATTAGCATTAACAAGAAAAGCAGGAATTTTGCTGTTTGTTAGCTGAAGAGGTACCAACAAATCAGTAGGGTTACAGATATATCAATAATTCATACAGTGTCCCAAATTCCCAATAATGAATAATCCAAACATACACCCAAAACAAAACAGTAGAAAGATCAAAAAGTATAACCTGTGAAGAAAACTCCTTGGCAACTGCCACAGGATCAACAGACATAGGACCCGATTCGTATGCAGGCATGAAGTTTCCATTTTGGTAGCCAGCCAAAAAGTGATAGGCAGCTTGACCAGGTGTAAGCTTGGATATAGAAGGAATAACACCTGAGCTGCACTTTCAATAAAGAGAATCTAAAATTAGAGGTTCTACACACTCTAGTCTCATATTGGAAAGTTGAAATTAGAAGCCAACAAACAATTATGTATTGCTCAGTACAAAAAATTATATCACATAACATATAAAGGCCTTGAGAACTACACAAAATACAAGTAATGCAAAAACAGCATGAATAATTTTCTTAGGCAATTTTTTTGTAAACATTTGTAATAATGACATTGTCACCAGTAGCTTTGATTTGAAGCCTAGCCTAAAAAATTCTCAACGAGCTTTACATATTCAAAAAAGAAAACAAATGAGTAAAATCAAAGATCACCACCAAAATGGAAGAACTCACAGACAACCAGCTATCAACAGATCTTTGATTGGCTTCAGCATCCCTCAAAGTGCCCCATCTGTTGTGGTTATGAAATCTTAGTGTTGTTGACAGAAACTCAAAAGAAGTTCTGAGGCAGTTGGCCAGGGACGATAGTCCTCTAGGTGGTACAGTAAGCAAACGAACCTCATTGATAATCTGGAGCTTTAAGAAAATCTCTTCAGTCAATTCAGTTCGCCATAAATGTTTATGGATGAACCCACTAGTAAAATTAACAATAGCGGATAGATATGCTTCTGAAAATCTCTAAAAATCCCACTGTTATGTCCACCAAATTAACAAGAAAATTTGAGTCTGAACAGTTATTTTGTCACCTTTTCCCCTATTTGAATAATACGTGAAGTCTCAGTTTATTAAACAGGTTACATACATGCTGACTGTTGTGAACTTGAATAAAGTCGAATCACAGGAGCAAAGATCTTTGGTGAGTTAACTACGTGATCCTAAACCCTCTTAAACTTAATAGTATCATACATTACAGCAGGCACTCATGTGAGGGCTCGATCATCTGCATCATACTCTCCCTCATTTCATTTCTAACTTATGGTGTCACAAATCTTGAAAAGAGATTAAGTGTTTCCTTAAACAGCATTGCTGTCCTGTGTCTTGGGTTTCAGCTTCTTCACAATGGCTAATAAATGGTTATGATTTGCAGGCTGCCACTACTCCACACAAAGATGTTGATGTCCAAACTGTGTAACACCTAACTCAAAGACAGCAATTGAGAAGCCATAGTACCCGAAGGGTTAATGACCATCTATTAAAACCATTCAAAAATGGATTCTGATTTGGAAAAAAAAAAAAAGGGTACTGTATGCATTGGGAGCAAGAGGGTGTTCACAGTTCTCCAGCATAGAAGTTCAAGAAAGAATTCTCAAAGGAGGGCCATGATTTCTTGATTAACAATGCATAATTTATTTCTTCTTTCTAGTAACCAATTGCTAAATGGAATTGTGAAAATAAGCTATGCCTGAATTTCATACTAGATGCACAGAATATTAGCTTCAGCCAAAAAATCAGAATTTGACCATGTTCCATGGGATTTCCAGGATGGGAACAGCCAAAAACATGGGTACATATTTTGGAGATGGCAGCAATGAGAAGCAACCTTTTTGGGGATAGTGAGAAATGGCAGTTTTAGATTTTGGAAAAATAGTAAAATTCAAAATATAGGAAATTATAACATTTAAAAAAATCATGACATTAGACTAGAGGGAGGAGGGTCTTTATAACAAATGCCACTTCAATCCTACATTTTCAAACTCAATTTAAAAAAGTACAACAGACAGAACCATTTATTGACAAATTAGATAATAGAATAAGCTGCACCAGAAAATCCTTAAATTATCAAAAAGCTATAGAATCAAGTTTTTATGATCATCGTAATACAAACTAAAATAAAGAAGACTCTTTTCTCCGCGCAAGCTGACAGGGACCAAGTATTGGACGGTTTACCTAACAATTTTTACCAAAACTTGGGGAACATATTGAAAATAGGTTTACTAGGATAGTTGAAAGATTCATTGTCAAGCAACAAATCACAAATGGTAGAAGAATCATGTTATCAAGCAACAAGTCACAAAGAAATGCCTCAGAAACAAGGATGCCTATGAATACCCTGGGGACCTGCCCCCATGTAACCCTCAAATATAATACTAATCCTTTGGTTAAATAAAAAGGAAATAGAAAAAGATTGTCAACAAATGAAAATTTTATCAATGCAGGGCAAGTCCGAGCCAATGCTTGCTTGATCTGGCTAAGGATCTACAGTGCATTTGGTGCTCCCTTGGCATAGATGGTTTCCCTAAATTTACAGAGTTGTAATCGTCGCCAAATGGCATCCAATCCAAAGGAAAAATAGGCTCAAAGATATCAAGATTCAAAATATTATGTACAAGTTGAATTTACAACTACAAGAATAATATAGTCCCCAGACTATAGAAGACACTTAACTATGAGCACGAAGGGATGATTAAAAGCATTAGCTAAAGCATATCATTTAAAATTTGTGTTAGGAACCTAGATATGCTTTAAGGAAGGTGCTCCTTAAAGTTTGTATTTTTCTATGTTAGCAAAGGGATGGTTATGATTTGTAAAGGGAGTGAAGATGTTTAAACATAAAAGTCATGCTCCCTATGTAGGATGCAAATGTGTGTGAAGCTAAAAATAGTGTGATGTATAAAGGGTGCTGATTTCTTTAGGGACAAATGTCACTGAGTATGAATTTGAGTAAATAAGGTGGAGTTAGTTGTATATAGTTGTTTTTAAGAAGTTACATCTACTTTTGTTATGCATTAAAATATGAAAAATAATTATAAATAATAAGAGGATTCCCGTGCCAAATTCTCATTTGTTTTGAAATAAAACTAGTAGTAGGAGAATGAGTTTTCCTTTGAGAAAATTAATATGAGATGACTGCATGTTATGTATTTGAATAAACAAGAGGATGATCTTGTGCATGTGGCTTCAGTCATTCTTACCAGATAATTATCCTAAAATTGATTTTCTTCAGATGTCATCTTCTTAAAGTTCAGTTCATTTGCTCAATGCAGGCACATGCCATGGATTTTGGAACTCTATATTTCTATTATGGGAATTGTGGACTTAAATATTGTTTGTCAATTGGTGAATTTAATTGTTGGTAAATGAAAATGGAAGATAACATCAATGTCACCCTCTGTTCCACCAAGTTTCCAGGATGCAAGGGACAGGTGGCCATATTTTTGGGTCACTTTTTGGGAGGCCATTTTTTTATAGGGGATGGCATTAAAAGAAATAGGGAAATTTAAAAAAAATAAGAAATTTCAAATATTCATACAATAAAGCATTCACCATATTCATTATATAACCATATTATGAAACAATACAACTGAATTAAGAATTCATGTGACATGCAAATTACCAACATTTCAATGTCTAATCATTTGATTTTTCATTATCAATGTGCACACCAACAAAATGAAAAGGCCAAAGGCTACAACTACAAAATGACAAATGTAGACAACTAGATCTATTGTTGATATGCCTCTATCTCATCTTCACCTAAATCAAAATTAGGGTTTGAATCTAAGTCACTACCAATATAAGAGGCTACCTCATCCAATGGAACCCTAATGAATCCCTCTTGTGCTTCCTCATCAATTTGTAGCATCTTCAAGATTAACATCCCATTATGCAGCTTGAATTTGTGAATTCAAAAATGGCAAGGAACTATACATAGCCGCCAACTTCTCATCTTGTCAAGAGGTAAGCCCCTATTCCTCTTGACTAATTCCATGAAGTTATATGTGGACCAATTATTCTCTATAGCAAAGGAACTAGGAACTTTTAAAGGAGGTGAATGACAAACATCCTCAACTTTGGTGCATCCTTGCCATGCTATGTCCACCATCCAATAGGATCAGATTTAGGTAATATTGACCTAACTATCCTTGCCTCTAGTTTGCTGAATGTTGGACCCCAAAGATTGACAAAGCTACTTCACTAAATTTGAAGTCCAATTGCCTCCTCATTGCTATATATCTTTTGGGAACCTTCATGAGAAATTATTTCACCTCTTCATCATCAAGATGCACTCTCCCAAGCCTTAATGCATACCATTTGTGATTTAGGGCATAGGCTGCCATATGAAGCATGGCATTCATAGTGATCCACCATTATGTCACAACTAACCTAATATCCTCTTCATTTAATCCCAAATCAAAATCTCTACTATGATTTGCTTGCTTCATCTGCCTAGGCATGTTGTCAAATGTATCATATATATATCCAAGAATAGAAGAGTTTATATCAATATATCTAATGACCCACACAATAAGTGAGAAGGAGCAAATGTATCTACAAACAAAAAAATTATAAAAAAAGGACTTAAATGATAGTGTAATACCCAAAATCTTCAATTGTTGCACAAGAAGTAAATACTAATACAAAAAATGAAAATAATCTACAAGTTAATAATGAAACAAAAAATACTAATACAAAAATGAATAATTTAATAATGAAATAAAAAATACCTTACCTCAAAGTAGACCACCAATCATCATCAAGGATCTTTT
>VDFB02362121.1:0-22481 GCA_007258455.2 Sequoia sempervirens
CTTGAGCTAGAGTAGTACTAGGATGGGTGACCTCTTAGGAAGGCCTAGTGCTTCACCCTGGTGAGTATCACCTAGATGTAATGAGTGCTATGTGAACCATTCATTATCATGAGAGATGGGTCCTTGTGAACCACTACTCATGAAACATGGGTCAATGAGTTTGACTCAAAAAACTACACATTGAATCTTGATAGCAATATCATAATTTGAAACGTTGTATAAAATACCTCCTACTTATACATAGTTTTTCAATACTATATGTATGTAGCTTGAAATATGAAATGTGGAATATGTTGATATCTTGAAGTACTTTAGATAGAAGTGTTAGTTAACGTGGGTGGTTAGCTTGGTTATTCTTAGGATTAGAATAATCCATGGGAAAGGTTGTAACTTAGTTAGTCAAGTTATTATGTCCTCACTTTATTCTTTTTGGGATGTATGTTAAGAGTATGGATGGTCAAAACCAAATCAAGCTAGAAAGGTGGGTGAGAGTGTGACCTCCACTCTAAATTCAGGGTGATGAATACTTTGGCCAAAGTAGTGTAAGTAGCCAACATTTACACTGCCAGTTCACTGTGATTCCAGGTTTGCATACTAGGCAGGGAATGTCATACATGTAGGTTGTAGCCATTGTATGGTGGCTCTAGATATGTAGGACAAAACACCATGCTCCGGGAAGGCTAAAATAATGGGATTACCAAACAAATCTCTTCGTTGAAGGGTAGGGCCATCTTACTAGTTAGGTAGATGTGTGGGGGACTGCAATAAGTTTGTGGTTGGCAGAAAAGTGCTTTAGTGATGCTTTCCCTCATGCAGTTGGTTTCCAAGATTTGAGGAAGGACATCTGGACCATTCGTATCTCTAATTTAAGTAAGCTCATAGAGGCTATGCATGTAATCATGTATCCATCTATATGGAATTTATAAATGTGAAATGTTATCTTGAAATTATGAATATGAAATCATTCTTGGGTTTTGCGTTGTAATGCAATGGAAAGTTTTGGAATGAGGTTATTTCAAATGTGCAAATTGTTTTGAATACTAAAGAATTTTTTTATTGCTAAGTATTGGCATCTTAAACTATTCACTTGTGGGTAGAACATAGTAAAATCACTAGGTAGAACAATGGGCATGTTGCAACACTATAACTCCCAACAACTTTCCAGTATCCACACCAAAGACACATTTCTTTGGGTTCAACCTCATGTTGTACTTACGAATTCTTTCAAAGATTTTACAAAGTATTTTAACATGATCTTGGCGTGTTATCGACTTAACCAAAATATCATCAACATAGTCCTCCAATTTGTTGTGTAGGAAATCATGAAATATTAATGTCATAGCTCTTGGATATGTTTCTCTGACATTCTTCAATCCAAAAGGCATGATGACCCAACAAAACATTCCCCAAGGTGTAGTGAAAGTTATTTTATATTAATATTGAGGGTTGATAAAAATTTGATTGCATCTTGAAAACCATCCATAAATGATAACATTGCATGTTCTGCAATTGAATCCACCATCATATCAATGTTAGGAAGGGGGAAATAATCCTTTAGATATGCTTTATTAAGATCATAGAAATTCGTACATATCATAATGCAATTTTCAAGTTTTTCCACCAGAACAATGTTGGATATCCAAGGTGAGTAATCAATAGGGAGGATGAAACAAGCTTGTAAGAGCTTTTCAATCTCATCCTTGACTGATAAATCCACCTTAGGATTCATCTTATATATCTTTTGTATCATGGGTTTAACATCATTTTCAAGGACAATGTTATGCATGACTATGTTAGGGTCAATACCCGACATATCTGAATAAGTCCAAGCAAAGATTTGAAGAAATTCATGTAACAATACTGTGTGGTCTTCTTGTTCATCATCATCAAGACATTTTCCTATTTGAATCACTTTGTCCTCATTAGATGGGTCCATTGGTATGGCTATGGTGTCTCCCACAAGTAACACATTGCAATTTGGAATATCAAGAATTGTTTGAGATTCGTCGCCACATAATTCAGTTTCTTCCCCAAAGTATCCTTTAGCACTTAAACAATAGGGATATATACGATTATGATGATGATTAGGCAAGGTTTCATACACACCCAAAAATTCCATTAGAGACTCGTCATTTTGAAAAGTATCTAATGACATATACTTACATGTGGTATCTATCATTTCATGATACAACAATTTTAAGGTTGTCTTAGGAGGGTCTTGTGTGATGACATTAACATTAAGTGAAGGTCTCTTTGATGCTTTCATTTCATTCGGACAATAACCAAGACCTTTGGTTGTTTCTTACGTATTAAGCTCTATGGGAACACAAATACCTTTTTCCTTTGCACCACATCCTTTTCCATTATAGCCAAATTGTTTCAAGAGTTGATATCGTCTCCCATAAATGGCGTCCATTTCTTTCAAGGAAGGTGATTTCCATAGTTTTATTCATTATAAGTGAATGTATAACTTGCATTTTCTTCCTTGCTAGAAGTTGTGGAATCAAATGTTTTTGATGATTTAGTGATAGATTGTGTTAATACCATTGCGGTTTCTTTCTCTTTTCTAAATTTTGATTTTTTAATCTCATATTCCCCCATGAATGTAGGTGTACAATCTAATGACCCCCAATCATCATCTAACAAAATTATCACCGATGAAAGACACTCCTCTTTGTCTTCAATTTCTAAAGGCTCCACTATTATAGTTGATGTTAATGTTCTAAGAGGATTCTTAATTCCCATTTTAGTTTGTAAACAATTTTTATATTTTGGATCAACTTTTATTATGTAACCTTATTGTTGTAAGTGTATTTCATTAAATGATGAAGGTTTGAAGGAACTCCTTTCATTTCATGAATCCATGGCCTACCCAAGAGAAGATTGTATGAAAGGTCATGGAGCATGACACAGATGGGAGTTTACAATACACCCTTACCAACTTTGACATGTAATGTTATTACACCAAGTGGTTGTCTTCCCACATTATCAAAATCACAGATAGAAAAATTATTTGGTTGAATTTTACTCTTATCTGCCCCAATTCTATCCAAAATATTTACACTACAAATGTTAAGCCCCAAACCATTGTCAATAGGGTACGTGTAATCCCACCCTTGTTAATAACAACCATTACCATTAAAGCTTCATTTTGTTTTTGTGTTTCCAAGGGAGGTAATTCACTTTCATGAAAGATAATATCGACATTACCCAAATTCATACCCTCAATTAAGGTCACTACATCATTTGGTTGCACACTAGGAGGGACCACAAAATTTTGCAAAGAATTTTGAAGCATGCCATGGTAAATAAACAATGTTTGAATGAAATCCCACAAGGAAATCTTAGTAGGAGTGTTACAAAGTTGTTCCACAATATCATACTCCTTTCCATTATGTTGAGGTAAATGAGGGATACTAGGTAAAGTAAGTTGTGGGAGTGGTATTGATGAGGGAATGGTTTGTGTTTGTATTGGTTAATTGTTATTCCTTGTGTTATATGTATGAGTGATAGTATGGTAATGTTGTGGTTGTGATACATTATTTACATGGTTGCATTGTGTTAAGTGTCTTACACAATTCAAGATGTGACATGGAGCTTTTGACTTATTTTGAGGTGGTCCTCTGATAAGCACATGTTCAGTTTGGACTTGTTGTTGTTGTGTAGGTGGATAAATGATGAGTTGAGGTGTGATTGCATTAATTGTTCTTTGTTGTGTGGAAGTGTTGCAAGCCTTAGTCGATGATCTAGGTGAGATGAAGTCCTCAAGGGATTCATCTAACATATCAAATTCATCATAACTAAAGGGCTTGATAGGTATATAATGCACTTATAGAAAGAGATCTAACATGATCAAATGACTATGCTTTCTCCAATACTAACCATTAAATTCCAATCTCAATTTGTGTTTATGCATATTAATGCTAACTAGGGCTGAAAACATACTTACAAACTTGATACATATACAAATATGGAAACTAGACCCCAAATCTGTAAATTGAACAAGGCAGTAATCTAAGGCAGATTAGGTAGGATAGAGTCACTCTAGGGTGTCTATGTCTAACTAGGGCTTTATCTAAAATTCCAATTTTAGACACACTAGTAATAGAAAGTGAGTGTGTGACAGTGTGCAAACCAAAATTTTAAATCAATTTTGTTGTTGTTTTATGAGTTTTAAAATTTTCAATGTGTTGTAACAACCTAGGGTTTTGAATTTTTTCCAAAATGAAAAGTAATTTACCCAAATTATGCAATGCTTCAGAAAATGTAAAAAAATTGTCCTATAGATTTGATAAATTCCAGTATTGAAATGCAATAATTTCTTTCAAATTTGTAACAAATGTAAGAAAAATGATACCTTTCTTTCACATGCAATAACACCTTTTCAGAATTCTAAATCAAAAATCAACAAGCAGTCATAGACTAAGAACATAGAGACAAAGATATCTGAAAATTTTTATTCAACCACTAATAGCAGTACAAAGTCGCCCAAGGGCATCTCTGTCTTGGGTAGGGTAGGTGAAAACTGAGAGATTGAATGTCTATCAAACTCCTTAGGGGTTTTGTATCTGTGTGCAAAAGGTCTGACATTGAGTATTTTTCAGGAATTTTGCTTAATTCAATACAATGTAACACAAATATAAATGTGTAACAATGCTTGAACAACAAATGACAATTATGAATGTAATTTTGAATATAGACCTAACCTACATGACTAAAATTAACCTATTGTAACCTATGATGCAATATAGTATGCAATTTTTTGGTTTTTTATGTATTTTTATGATGCAAAAATGAAACCTTGAGTGAACAATGCAATGCAAAACTTAGATCTAGGGTGAAATTTCAGATTACAAAAGGTTTATGATGTTAAAATGTCAGGTTCACCAAAAAAAATTGATGAAAAAGGGATCCTAAGTCTAATGTAAAGAACCTAGGATCACTTACAAGGTGAATAGATTAACTATCAACCAAGAAGGTTAGTCAATCAAACATGGATCTAGATCTTTTTGGGTCTTAGAAATAAATTGGAATTGGTTCGCCTTGATTAACCTAATTAAACTATGTTCCCTAATATGAAATACAATATTTTGACAATCGAGAAATGATAACAAAAATTTACAAGCAGATCTGAGAAAGGTAGAACTCTGTGCACCTATCCTAGAAATTTGGAGATGGTCTGAATATGAGGACAAAATTTCCCAAGGGCGATAGTGTCCTTGAAGGCCTTTTTGGACCTAAAAACTTGAATTTGTATCTCTTTTTCTGCTCTCTGATACATTCCCTATAAACTTTCATCTTCATATCTGAACCTGCAAAAATTTGCAAAGAGATGGTGGGGGTGGCTATATAGGAGTTTGCCTCAATCAAACCCTTGTTTTGGTGTTTCTACCTCCACAATAGACAAAAAAATTAATTGATAATAGTGTTTGTACCCTAACCTTAAGTGCATCTAAGGTTGTTATGAACTAAAATGCATAAATCCCTACTCGAGTGCATTAGAGAAGGATTCCTATATGAAAATGACAAGATCTACCTAAGAGGAAGTCAAACACCCTTAGGAAATTTGAAACATAATGATACCTTGCTTTAGGCTGCAAGTAGGATGAAGCTTAAAGATGAGAACACTGAGGAAACAAGTCATTAGGTTGAAGGAAATGGCTAAGAGAACTTCCTAAACCTATAATCCATCATGCTCTTCTATTGTCATCAATCTTCAACCATGGAATAAGTCTTGATCAAATCTATAAATAAGCTTGAAACCTACAAATTCAAATCAATGTGGTGGAATGTGATGATCTCTTGATTCTTCTTTTCCTCTAAAATATTGATTCTTGCTTTCTAGTTTGAAATGGTGAAAATACTGGATATTTATAGGCATTTACTCTAATTTCCCAAAAATTAGATCCCAATAGCTGACATTTGCAACTCGAATTGAAAACGATAAAATTTTGACACCGACATTCAAATATGGGATCAAGTATAATAGGGTGACACTGTTGCCATAGGGAAACATTGTCCTTGCTCTATTTTCTAGAAAATAAGGTGTTGGGGGTAAAGTACTAGATAAATGCATTTCTTTTGTGCTTAAAATTTGTTGGAAAATAATAAAAATAGGCCTAAAAAGACATAATTTAGGAGATTAGGACCTAATTAAGAGGTGTTGAAAATGCATAAATGCAAGGTTCAATAAAATAGGTCTAAAACTAAGCATAAAATTATACTCACCTAAAAGGAGTACATTTTTCAATGCTACAATTGTGTTATTAAATGAAGTTATGAAAGCATACATCAATTAATAGACAAAGGATAGAGTTTGAATATGTCATGCATCAGTTGATAGATTTGAAGATCACCCTATGCCACCTTGAGGACCTACTTATCTACAAGCAAAATCTAAATAACACATCATCATGCATGAGGTTTCACAAGTTGAGTGGCCTAAAAGCTCAATTTAGAGGTGTTTTTAGTCAATTTAGGCCTATTTGAGAAGCACATAGGTGTAACCTAAAGCTAAAGGGTTTTTAGAAGCAAAGCATATGTTTGGGGTGATTTAGGGTCTTAAAATAGAGTTTTTCCATATGCCCTAACTTTAATCCTATAGTTTCATGCAGGTGATTAAGGACATCAATTCCAATACATTTCAAATGCATATTTGTGAAGATTCATTTTGCCCTAAAGGGGCATGCACAAAGGTCAGGGGTCATAAATCAAGTCAGCCTGCTTCTTCACTAAAGCTTTGTATGGTTGCAGCTTCTAATTCAAAGGGGTTTCCATCAGTTAAGCTCTTAGCTCCATAGCTACAAACTCAATATCTTCCACAAGGTTCAACCAGTCAAAGAAAGAGATGAAGCCTTTACAAAAAGAAATCAAAACTTTCAAATCTTTAGAGGATTGATTCCTTTCCTATTCTCCTTTTTATGTAGAAGAGAATTAGATTGTAGCTCAGGCTTTTTTCTGAATTTTTGCTCATTCTTTGCTTTTGTGTTGCAATCTTTGAAGGTTCTTTCCATTAAGAACAACATTGCAATACATAAGTAGTTTTTTTGAGATTTCTATTAGTTGAAGCACCTTGTTATCAATAAATTTCAATGATTTTACCTTCTCAATATTCGTTCCATTGTGTGTGCATGGGTGATTGATACATATTTTTTGTGATTAATAATTAGTCCTCAAATATGTTGTCTCATTCCAATACCTTTAAGCAAAAGATCTATGTTTTATGCAGCTCATAAGTTATGTCATAAAGGTTAGGATTTTGGTTGTGAGAATATTCTTGATTTTCCTTCTAAATTTGTAAGCAATTGATCTTCTTATGAAATACTAATGCATGAGCATATAAAGCATTGAGTTGTGTGAAGAACTAGCTGAATAATTGAGAGTTTGTGTGTTGAAATGACAGGTATAAGTCTCATATTTTTGGTGCATCGCCTCCTAGGTTTAGTTTTTCAGTTATAACTCTCTTTTATCCCTTTTCTTGGTCAAAGAAGTAGATTATAGGAGGTCCATCAAGGGAACCAATCGTCTTTGAAGGTCCATCTTCACTATAAGTGATCCACATCTTGAAGATGGTCCCATTTTTCATAGGATAGCTAAGTTTCACACTTAGCCAGGGTGTAATCCTTGTGACAATAATTTTTGGCATACCCGGTGAGATGTTGAAACTTGTTTCAATCAAGAATTACTTAGTTCTCACTATTGTCCTGGTATATACAACAATTTTTTTTACCTTTTTGAGGTTATAAACATATACTTGGTGAATATAATATGATTTTGAAGTGGATCTAATGCAAACAACACATGAGAAGAGTGCAAACAAGAGGAAGTTCAACTCCTTTTAAGTATTTACAAATACCACTACTAAGAAGAAAAGGGAGAGTGTCAAGAAAGACTCTTAGCCCACCAGCTAGATGACATTCTATGCCTTCAAATAGTAGTCCTACAAAATTTACTCCAAGAAGTCCAGTACCAAACACACAAGTACCAATAAATCCAATAGCAAGGTAGTTTGATTTTTTACCATTTAATGGGAGCAACCCATTAATATTGCGCAACATGATGATATACTTGTGGTAGTCCTTATAATCTTTCCTTTTTTCACAATATAAGATCAAACTACACCTGTTGAGCATATTAGAGATGTGGCTGCACTATTTTCAGTTTACAATATCATGACTGAGAATGTGGCAATCAGGCTCCTGGCTGCTTCACTGAAAGGAAAAGCTTTGTAATGGTTTAGGAGTTTGACTGTCAATTCAATTAGAACATGGGATAAGCTAGGTGATGCCTTACATAAGCAATTTGAAGATAAATCAGATCATTTATCTTTGGAAGAGCAACTAACTACCATCAAGAGAGACCCACATGAGCATATGACTAATTTCACTTCCGTTTCTAGAAGACTTGGGATATAATCCCACTAACAGTAAGGCCTTCAACTCAACATACATTTTTGTATTTCCTTAAATCCCTTAATAGTGATATAACTATGATGATTCAGTCAATGGGTGGAACTACACTTCCTAATGCATATGATATCACCATTAGGGCATAAAATAGCCTCATACAAGTTGGTAAAATAGCCCTGAGGCCTCCAATGCCCATTTATCCTGAGGTGTAGCCACCTATACCATTTCTAATACCCCTAATAGCTATTGTACCTACTATACCAACACTGAGTTATCCAAAATTTTCTCAAGAAAAGGTTGTCCCAGCTTAATCCCATGAATTACAAGAGATAAAAGGCTTATTGTAGATTTTTGACAATGAATTAGTGAGCATATAAAGAAGTAGCGAAATCAAAATTTTAGACCTTATTAGCCTAATCAGCCTAATAGGCCTCCTTACCAAGTTGATCCTCAAGGTCAGAGAAGGAATTTTAATGCAAGGCCTTATAAACCTTACAATCAGAATGTTGCCAGCACTTCTAGAGAGCTTGTTCTAGTGCAGAATAGCATGGCATAGGATTATGAATGGTGTTTTCCATGCAACCAACCTCATAACCAAACCACATGTTCAAATGGGATGCTTAATAAGGCCCTCATGGTACATAATGACACTATTTTCCCATAAGATGTAGCACAAGAAAATCATGAATAGTGGGGTTCTCATACTGAGCAAAGGCCACCAAGTTGTTACTCTAATGAATTGGCAAGGTGAAGATTTTTGTGTTGTGAAGCACCCAAATGTACAAAATCAGTCATCTCATTCCATTTCATCCAAATCAAGGGAAAAAAAGAGGATTATTGATATAGGACAACAAGGTGATAATGGGAAAAATTAGGTTCCTATAGGTCACCAAAGCGTTGTTTGTCCTCAAACACACCAAACATTCAAATAATACCAAGAGGAAAACCTAGAGTGAATAAAGAACAACCTAAAATTCAGCCACAACCATTGTAAACACAAGGAGAAGTTGTTCTAAGAGGATAGCCAAAGGTTAGTACAATTCCATTCAATATTTTGGATCATATGAAGAAAAAACCCCAATATTTCAATGTGGGATTTAATATCACTTCCTAGGAAAAAAGTCTTGTTGCAAAAAGCCTTATCTAACCTTGCTTTGTCAAGTGAGTCTTCTAGAGAGCAACCCAAAGTTGCACTCGCTAGTACTCCACAAGCCAAAATTGAACAACAAACCAAAGATACCAAACCACCTCCATTCTACATATCTTTGATTATTCACCAACACCTTATCCATAATTTCATGATTGACTCGGGTGCAAGTAGTTATGTAATGCCCAAATAGATAGTTGATAAACTTGGTCTATCATATGAGCCTCTTGCCAAAGGATTAGTACAGTTGGATGGGATAGTCATCAATACTATTGCAATTGTTAAGAATTTAAGCATCACTTTGCATGCTTGCCCAAATTTTTCATACCTCAAGACATTTATGTCATATATCTACCACAGTACTTTGCCATTTACCTTTCCAGAGACTTCGCTGCAACATTAGGTGGTTATCTATTTGCTGATTGGTCACACATGTTTTTTAGAACAAGATATGGAACCAGGGTAACAATCAAATTGGAGCCTATTGCAAAAGACCATATAGAGCCTTGTGTCCCCAATGTGAATGTAAATTTTACCATTCACGAGCAAGAGGAACAACCTATTGTCCAAGAGCCTACTATTCTGATAGAAGGCATTTCTAATTTGTGTTTAGATTAGTGAGAAGCTAAGAACTATAAAGTTGAACCATTCAAGAATATGGAGGAAGTAGGATTAGGTGTCTATTTGATTCATGAGTAAGACATTGTTGTCCATAACTTGGTAAAAGATGAAAAATATATGTGTGAACAACAATTGAATGAGTTATGAGAGCTCTATTTTGATGGTTCAAGGAGTAAAAATGATGTTGGTGGAGGAGCAATGTTTGTTTCTCCTATAGGTGAGAAGTATTATTCAACTTTTAGTTGTACTAATAATAAATCAGAGTATGAATCACTTGTTCATGGTTTGGAATGGGAAAGGAAGAGAAAAATAAAGTGTTTGTAGGTATTTGGGGATAGTGAACTCATTGAGAATCAGGTGAGAGGTTTGAATTTATCCAAAAATGATTTTCTCAAGTCTTATAGGCATAGAATTTGGGATATTATTGAAATTTTTGATGCTTTTAACTTATTGTCATTGCCTAGAAATGAGAACAAACATGCTAATAGGTTGGTTGCCATAGGAGCACAATATGATATTCCAAGTGATAACAATGGTAAAGTGCAACAATATGTCAAAGTGGTGGTAAGACCTTCAATTTCTCATAATCAAAAACATTGGCAAGTGTTTGATAGTGACAAGAAAATTACATTTTTTTTTATTGAAGAGGTTGATTTTTTAGTTGCTAACCAATGCAAATTGCAATAGCAGTATGGTGAGAAAAACTATACAGCTGAAAACTAACAAGTTACCAAAAGTTTTGGTCTCATTGGAATCATTTTCAGTTCTGATGATGAAGAAAAAAATAATAAAGTCAGCATGGAAATCAAATAAGATCACTATGAATAGGTAACCATTTTCAAAGACAAGTTTTTAAAGTTGGGTAAAGTATGTATAGCTAAAGAAAAGGTCACTTTTATTTAGTTATTTCAAGAGTATGATGATATTTTTGCATGGAAGTATAGTGATTTGAAGGGGTTTGACCCCAAGCTTACCCAACACACTATTGATATTGAAGATAATGCCAAACCTATAAGGCAAAAACAAATGTCATTGAACCCAAAATTAGAGCCACTCATGAAAATGGAGTTGAGAAAATTGATAGAGGGAAACATTATTGTTCCTATCAAACATACCTCTTTGGTCTCCAATCTAGTTTATGTTAGGAAGAAGAATGGAGAAATAAGACTATGTGTTGATTTTAGGGACCTAAACATAGCATCTCTCAAAGATCACTACCTGTTTCCTTCTATGGAGAAAATCTTATAGGTTGTATCGAGTTAAGAGAGATTTTAATTGTTAGATGGATTTTCCAGTTATAATCAAGTTTTAGTAAAAGAAGAACAATATAAAACTATTTTTACTACTAAATGAAGTACAATGGCATACAAAAGGATGCCTTTTGGATTGTCCAATGTTGGAGCAACCTTCCACAGGGAAACGGATATGGCTTTTCAGGGGTTGATAAACAAGTTTGTGTTGATTTATCTTAATGATGTCACTATTTTTTCTAAGGATGCTAACAGATACTTCATTCATCTTAGGAAATTATTTGATAGGTGCAGATAATATGGTGTTTCAATCAACCCAAAAAAGAGTATTTTTGTTGTTCATGAAGGTAAACTTCTTGGAAATGTAGTGTCAAAACATGAAATTACCATTGATCCTAAGAGGATAAGTGTTATACAAGCTTTTCCTTTGCCAAGTCACAAGAAAGGTTTGCAAAGTTTCCTTGGTAAGATAAATTTTATGAGAAGATATATCCCTGATATAGCTTATCTTTTGAAGCCATTAACAACCATGTTGAAGAAAAATGTTTGTTTCAGTTGGTCAAGAAATCAAGAGAAGTTTTGAGAATATCAGGGAAGCTTTAACATTTGCACCTACACTTATTAATCCTGATTTCTCTAAAGATTTCATACTATATGCTTTTGGAAGCATAGATACAATCTCAGCCATGCTAGTGCAACAAAACAAGGAATGTTTGGAGCAACCAAAATTGCTTTCTTCAACCAAGGATTGGAAGAATATGAAGAAAGGTATTATTTTATTGAAAAGCATATCTTGGCTATGATTAGAAGTCTCAAAAAAATTAGGCACTTGGTTTCAAATAAGAAGATAAATTTGATGGTTTCTCACTCAAGTGTCAAATTTTTTGCTAAACAACTTGATTTGAATGATAAGAGAGTTGGTTGGATAACAGTAGTCATGAAATATTAAATGGAAATAAAAGTCACTAAGTTGGTAAGAGGCAAAGTATTATGTGAATAGTTGGTTGGTAAGTTAGAAAACAATAAAGATCTCAAAGAAGAGGCTATCCAAGTGCTTGATAATTAAGATCAAGTTGCTATCCCAACTTCTTCTTCAAGTTGGCTGCATGAAATGATGCATTATCTTCAAATAGGTGAGTGTCCTAAAGGCTTAAACCATGAAAAAAGGGTATTTCAGATTGAAATAAATTCCTTTTGTGATTGTAGATGGCATCTTGTTTAGAAGAGACTTCAATGGTGTATTATTAAGATGCATTAAAGTTGATCAAATCAACAAAGTTCTTGAAAAATTCCATGATAGGGAATTTGGTGGTCATTTTTCACCAAGAACAACAACACTTAAAATAATGAAAGTTGGTTACTTTTGGATTTATTTGTATAAAGATACACATGCATAGGTAAGAAAGTGAAAAAAGTATGTTTTATTTGTAGGAAAATAGAGGTTAGCAACCTTGCCATTGCATCCAATTCAAGTAGAAAATCCCTTCATGAAGTGGGGTCTTGATTTTATTGGGCTCATTAATCCACCATCTAGTTCAAGACACAAATGGATACTAATAGCAACATATTACTTTACCAAATGGACAAAGGAGTAGCATTGAAAGAGGAAAATGAAAACTCAGTCCTAAACTTCTATGAAGATTTGGTTGCAAGGTTTGGAACTCCTAAATCCATTATCTTAGACAATGCATTAGCTTTCATTGGCACAAAAATAATTGATTGGGTTACTAAGAATGATATATTTTTTAGTGCTTCATCCAACTATTACCCATAGGGTAATGGTCAAGATGAATCTACAAATAAAAATCTGATTAGGATCATCAAAAGAATAGTAGAATATAATCATAGAACCTAGCTTAACAAACTGAAATTAGCCTTATGGGCTGATAAGATCACTCCAAAAAGGTCTATAGGTAATTCACCTTATGTACTTGTGTATGGAAAAAAGGAAAGGTTTCCTATTTCAGTTGAGTTACCAACACTTAGCCTCATATAAGAGTCGGAATTAATGGAGGAAGAGCCAATGGAAATCAGACTTGTTGAGCTTATTGAGCTGGAAGAAACAAGGAAGAAAGAAATGCAAAATTTAGAGTTTCATCAAGCACAAATGAAGAATAATTTTGATAAGAAAGTAGTTCCAAGAGTTTTCAATGAAGGATATTTGGTCCTAAAATGGGATGAGTTGAAAAGTAAGCCCAAAAAGCACACTAAATTTGATGGCATGTGGAGTGGTTTTTTAATGATCACGAGTTACAAGATTGCACAACATTTTTCAACTATTCATACTTGATGGAGAAGAGATACCAATCCCAATTAATGGGATTCACCTCAAGAATTACTATTGAGGTATTGATCTATAATTATAACATATTAGGATAGGTTTGTTGAGCCAAATAATTATTGTTGCACATTTGCTTTGTCTTTCTTTTCCAATAAGTGTTGATGCACAGTTTGTTGTCCTTTTAGTGGAATTTTGAGTATTTTATTTCCTAATAAGTGTTGATTCACAATTAGTTTTATGCTTTTAGAGGACCATTTGAGTCTTGTTTTAGGTTGCTTTATATTAGGTTATTTTTGTTCTATGTTTCTCTTAGTTGTACCTTGAGTTTTTTGAGTTCTTTTTCAAGCCTACATGACTCTATTGCCCAATGAATATTCTAGGCTACTAGTCCTATTAGTTTTAATAGGAAAAACACCCTCAAAGGTCACCAAGAATGTATTCCATTTTTGTAAACTTGGAATTATTTAAATGTTTCATTTAAATAATCTTGTTTTGTTCTTAAGTCTTAAAAAGAAAAAAGAGGAACATTAATCTTCTAATGTAAATGTCTTGTTAAAAAAGATTTTATTTAGAAGGAATTTTTTCCTGAGATATATTTTCCCATGCAAAAATAAAAAAGGAATACTCATGTTGCATAAAAAATAAAAGAGAGAACTCTTTGTTTGGGAGCTGAAGATAGAGGAAAAAGAGGAAATATGAAAAAGCATCACATTGAGGAGAGGTTTAGGGTTATTTTTTCTGTTGGAGGTTGAGTTTGAAGGAGCTTGCATGAGGATTTGGATGAGTATTTGCAAATATCTCACCATGAGGATAAGGAGAAAAGGAGTTGCAGCTAGACCATGGGTCTTCTCAATCATGCCTGGTCATCCAAAGTTTAGGTTGGAGATTTTTATGCACATGTTTGTAATTTTAAGACCCTTGCACTTAATCTTTTTCAAAGATTTGAAGTGATGAATTCAAGAAAGGTTGAATGCAAGAGATGAAATCATAAGGAATTCAAAAAATATGCCAAAACCCTAACCTACACCCTTAGCTATTTGCAAATGATGGAAAAGTTAGAAAATGTGTCAAAACCCTTGCTCAAAATTTGTTGTGTGTGGAGAAAAATGTGGCTCCCTCAAGGGTTGAGCTTAGCATACTGCCTTCCTATAGCTCATCTAGGGTATAGTGCAAGTAAAGGGCAGCCAAAACACCATTGAAGATGTTTGAGTTCACCAAAGTTTTGAAACCCTAGTCAAATCAAATGAAGAGCAAGAAATAGTGGAAAGAGGTTTATAAGTCATATCAATCTTCATCAAGAAGTAAGGTTTTAGACCTAGGATAGGGTTTTTTGACACTAAGAAGGTAGCCACAAATCAAGTATAAACCTGGGGTTATTATGTATGAAAACCATACCAAGCAAGAATTTAAGGTTTTTTGAAAACACAAAAACATGAATCACTTAGCTATTCATAAGGAGTAGTCAACAAAGCACATTGGTTTTGATATATGAAGGGATAAAAGGGGAAGTGAGGAAGATTTGCATCCATGATAATGAGGACAGTGAGATTGTAGACCTTATGACTATGTATGAGAGTTTTACTAATGCCTTGTAGTGAGGATAGATTTATGAGCATATTAGTCCTTTAGGTCAAGCCAGCTCATGTATGAAGAGTGACTGTGCAATGAGAAAGAGACAATCACTAAGATTTGAATGAAAAAATGGTTACTCAACAAAATATCACAGTCAAAGGACATTGGAAAATCATCAAAGATGCAAAGACAATCATAAACAATACTCTTATTGCAATGAATGATAGTCTATTTGCAATGAAGAGAGTAGGTCTATCATAAAGGTTCAAAGGATGGAAAAAAAGGTAATGCATGTTCAAAGTGACAGAGATAAATAATTAAAGTGGATAGAGTTTGAACAATGGTGTGTAGAGCCAAGAAGAGGACAATCAAGTCAATGATAAAAGGAAAACTTATCACCCATAGCCCCTTAATGTCATTCATGGCAATAAGTGACACGATGGACATAACATGCAAGATGACAGTCATAAAGGGGCAGTTAGTATGAAAAAATGAAAAACTTATGTGAGAAGAGGGCAATCCTTTAATGCATAGAAGATAGTGGAAGGGATAAAGGATAGAGTTTTATGGTATTTTTATCCCAAAGGGTAGTGTGTTCAGATGCTAGAAGGACAATTAATGACAATCACTTAGACAGTCAAAATGTAAAAGAACAAGGTTCAAATGACAGTTGATGAAGACCAAGGCATGAAGAGGACAATCCTCATGCTTGTGAGAAATCATAACAAGGATTCAAGGGAAGTTTTTGAATGAAATGATAGTCCTATTGTAGACACGTAAAATGTACACGCACATGATCCTGATTTTACTAAGACCAGTTCATCCCGAATCATCTCTCTGCTAATCATTTAATTAAATAATCTCTCTTTAATTAAATTCATCACATTTCATCTCTTAATTAAATAAATCATTTTTTATCTGATTAAGTCATCATCTCATATTAATTAAATAAATCACTTTGTTTAATTAATCTTATAGTCCCTCTTTTAATTAAATAATTCATTTTATTTAATTAATCTCTAAAGTCATCGCATTTAAATTAAATAACTTAATATTTATTTGATTTAAAGCTAACACCATCCTCTTTAATTAAATAAATCAAATCTTATTTAATTAAGTCTAAAATCATTATTCCTCTCATTTTGATTTATTTAAATCCAAAAATCTGAGTCAAAATGGTCAAATCAACTAATCCCTCATTAAATTAGTCAAATCTTGATTAATTTAATCCTAATCACTCCAATCCTCTAGATTTTGCAACTTGCACCATTAAATCATTTATTTGATTTAATAATTCCCTATTTACTTTCAAAATGGCATAAAAAAGGGAATATTCCTCCAAGTTTGAAAATCTCCCCCCAAAAGGACTTGTCCTCCAACTTGGCATTTATGAGCGCTTACATGTCTCTTACACAAGTCAACCTAGCATTAACTCTCTTCTTTCATCCCCCCTAAACATGTCATTTCATCAAATTCAAATGTCAAACTTGCACATTGATCAAAATGTGCTCAAGCTTCCTCTATTCACATGTTGGCAAGTGGCACCTTGCCATTGGTTGATTCTTAGTCCCACATTGCTCCATTTTGGACATCTCTTTAACCTGTTTTTCTATAAATAAGAGGTTTTATTCCTCATTTGATCATCCACCACTTGAGTAAACTTACTATACTCAAATCCATAGCAATCTATCATCAAATTCATCCAAGCATGGTTAGGCTTTTTGCAGATTTTCAATATGGAGCTCCATTGAAGTCATCACCACAAGCATGCATCTTTCATCAATCATCTTCATCACATCATTGGAGTTGGGAAAGGGCCAATTTTCACATCAAATTGGCACCAATTCCCCCAAGGGATCAAGAGTTTGCATTACTTTCAATAGGATTTGGTCTACTTTCTTGTTCTTTCATTATTTTCTTCTTTTCATTCCTATTTTGGGTTTTGTTAATGGATTTCATGGGGAATCCTTGTTCTTACTTGCATATTTTCTTCTAATTTTTTTGTTTATTGTGTTTTACAGGTATTTGGATTGGGGTTCTACACCTATCAATGAAATGGTCAAGGGAAAAAGGACAATGATATTGAAGTATGACAACCCTCAAGTTCAAATATAAGATGTCAATCTTACATTTTCAAGTTTTAGACACCTAGGAGGAGTTTGAGTGTCAGACAAGGTTAATGAAGGAGATCACATTGTTATATAAAAGGTAAATGCAATAAAACAACACCTCAAACATGAGTACACAATAGGACAATGGTATAAAGGATCACAAAAAGATAAATATTCATAAAGGACAGTCTTCAAGCAATCAAGATCACTCTATCCAATTGTTGGCACAAGAAAGGATGGAAAATATCAAAAATCAATTTTTTTGGTTTTTCTATGTTTTAGTAATTTGCATTTTCAGAGGTCTTCGGAGTGGAATTTGGGGTCGAGATTGTTGTCAATCCCTTAAATGGAATAGCACAAGAAATTTATTTAAGGGACTGGAATTAGATCTCTTCTAGACCTTTCCAACGAGGTAGAAAAGTTGTCAATCCGACTAGCAAGTTTGAACCCCACCAAGTTGGGGTACCTAAATTCACATGTTTTTTGAAATTTTTTTATTTTATTTATTTTTTTCTCACAACAAGCTGCTCATTTTAAATTCCTGAGTTTGTGATGACTATTGGAATTCTTTATTTTGTATATACTTGAATTTTATTTTGAATAAAATGATGACTTTGAAGGCATATAACTCCTTTCACGAGTTTTGTCATTTTGTCCAATAAACACAATATCACAGGTTTTTCATTACACCAGATATTGTAATTTGAATTTTCACTTTCATTCAGATCATTAAGACTTTATGACATGACAATCCATGATCAAAAAATACCAAATAGTCAAGGGTTATATGCATGAAGACAGGGATAGTTTCATTGACAGTCCATTAAAGAAGGACAATTATGTGATAAAGATATTAATGATTGTGGAATGTGCTCAATAAGGAATTTATGATGCTGTGAACTTCATGAAGATTTACATATATGAGATAGTTAAATTTTCCAAGTGTCTAGTCCTATGTTATCAAACCTTGGACAATCATACCTTTGCAAATAAACTTCAATGCAAAGATGATAGTCTAATGTTAGAAAGGAAAACCACTATAGGGTAAACGATCTAGAAGGTAGATCTGAGTAGCCATACATTCTCCAAACCAGTGTATGACAATGGATAAAGCATGTAGAGGTTTTTTTTTTCACAGTACATGATCTAAGAAGACAAATGCTATAAGGAGTTTGTAAGAAAAGACTATCATGTGGTTTATGATTGTGTAGACAATGACTGGCAATGGTTTTGAATGTGTGGACTAAGAATATTTATGAAAATCAATCACTGTAAGGACTGTGCAATTTATGATAGTCATGAAATCAATGGATAGTGAGAGTGCAAACACTAATGTAGACCAAGCAAGGACAATCATAGTTGAAGAGAGGGAAATGAAATGAAGATTTCAGACCTGAGACATGAAAAAGGATAGCTACAAGCCAAATGAACAATAGTCATGTTATTAAATGAATTTGTGAAAACATGCATCATTTAATAGATAGAGGTTATAATTTGAATATGTCATGCATCAATTGATAGATTTGAAAATCACCCTATGCCACCTTGAGGACCTACTTATCTACAAGCAAACTCCAAATAACACATTATCATGCATGAGCTTTCACAAGTTGAGTGGCCTAAAAGCTCGGTTTAGAGGTGTTTTCAGTCAATTTAGGCCTAATTGAGAAGCTTACATGGGTGTAACTTGAGTTAAGAGGATTTTGAAGCCAAAAGCATGCAATTTGAGGTAGTTTGGGGTCCTAAAATAAAGGTTTTTTTTTGCCTTGTACGCCCAAGAACCTATAATTTCATGCAAATTGATTGAGGTCGTCAATTCCAATCAATGTCATGCATATTTGTGAAGATCAATTTAAGTTCATTTGGGGGCACACTTCAAGGAGCATGCAAAGGTCAAGAGGTCAACAAATCAAGTCAACTCTTCTTCACCAGACTTTGCATTATTTGCTTCCAGTTCAGAGGGAGTTTCATATCCAGTCAGCTCTAAGTTCATCATGTAAACTCAACATCTTCCACAAGGTTCAACTTAAGTCAAGCAAGAGGTGGATTTCCATAAATCCAAGTTTTTAACTCTTTAGAGAGTTAGTTCTTTCTATTCTCCTTTTTTTCCTTATGCAAGAGAAGGTAGATTGTAACTCATTTTTGTGAATTTTTTGCTCATTCTTCGCTTTGGAATTGTAATCTTTGAAATTATTTCCATCAAGAACGACATTGTAATTCAAAAGAAGTTTTTTTTAGATTTGTATCAACTAAAGCACCTTGCTATCAATAAATTTTAGTGATTTTTCCTTCTCAATATTTGTTCCATTGTGTTTGCATGGGTGATTGATGCATATTTTATGTGATTACTAATTAGTCCTCAAATATGTTATCTCATTCCTATACCTTTAAGCAGAAGATCTATGTTTTATGCAGGTCATAAGTTGTGTCATGAATGCTAGGATTTTGGTTGTGAGAATATTCTTGGTTTTCCTTCTAAAGTTGTAAGCAATTGACCTTCTTATGAAATACTAATGTGCGAGCATGTAAAGTATTGAATTGTAAGAAGAACTAGTTGAATAATTGAGAGTTTGTGTGTTGAAACATGTATAAGTCTCAAATTTTTCGTGCATCACCTCCTAGGTTTAGTTTTTTCAATTTTAGCTCTCTTCTATCCCTTTTCCTAGTCAAAGAAGTAGTTTATAGGAGTTCCATCAAGGGAATCAACCCTATCTAGAGGTCCATCTTCACCATAAGTGACCCACAACTTGAAGATGATCCCATGTTTCATAGGATAGCTAAGTTTCACACTTAGCCAGGGTGCAATCCTTGTGACAATAGTACTAATTGATGCATATGTGCAATTCAAGGAAGACCTAAAATATGCATCACTCTTGGTAATTCCAAGCCATTATGATCCTTCTCAACTCTTCCCCTCTACTTCAACATATATTTTTTCTATTATTGTGGTCCAAGAGAACAAAGATGGGTATAAACAATTATTGCACTTATCAACAAGTCATTACATGATGATAAAAGGAGGAAGGCATAATGGATTGATAACATATAAATAATTTATTGGTAGGATCTCATTTGAGTTAATTTATCAATAAGTTGAAATTCTAATCAACTTGGTACCTCTAGTGCATATGTTGTTGGATGATGTTGAAGTCCCTTCGAGGAAATGTGCAAGATTGGATGTAATAGAAGTCAATTAGGTATATTTCATGTAAGCATTCACCTTTTTCATCTCGAGGATGTTCTAGGGTATAGGGATCGTTTATTTTTCCTAGAGAACACAAATTTTCCCCTTCGATGGAATGACAATCGACAACACCTGAGCTAAAATTCCTGTAACACTATTTTTCTTCGAGTTTAAAATTGGAAAGATTTGATAAATCAAAGATGATTTTATATGGCAATAGATTTAGCAGTGTTATTATTTAAGTTTAAATATTATACAATATATGTAATTTAAATGTAAATGCATAAAATGCTTATTTGTCAATATTAACTAACTTAAGACTTAAGAACATTAAAATTACCATAATTATTATATAAATTGGCATCTAACAGTAACATGAATATGATCAAAATAAACAAATAACATTGTAAAAGAATTTAATTGAATCAACTTCATCTCATTTATAATTAAAATATCTTTGAATAAGTTTAGTACTTATCTAAATCATAATGCTTGGAAAGGTCACTCTCATCTTTGGAAGATTTCAATGGTACTAGTCCTCATATTTATAGAACACTCTAACATATAATGTTCCTACACATTCCATCCTTATGCATCAAATCCTTGCCCAAGACAATATCGAGTGTACTTTGTACCTCGAGTTGGGCACACTCTTTGTGCCCTCTTGTTTAGTGCTCATAGCCCACCAAACCACCTTCCTCTTCCTTGAGTGTGTAGAGAAGGGGGATTCGCTACTCATGATTTCTCTTCATTCAGAGAGCCTCATGGCATGAACTTCCCTAAACTACCTCAAGGAACAACACAAGAGTTCTAGAATCAGAAAGAGCAGGTCACAAAGATTCTCTGAACAAATTGACAAGCTCTCGGCCAAAGGAAGACAATGCAGGATATAGATGATAGCACGATGCGCTAGCATCCCAGAGGTGCACTGGCATCTTGTATAGATCAAAAGGAAAGAATATCATAGAAAATAGCTTAGCGACTACTTCTATTCTAATTGCTAAGAAATCCTAGAACGTAAAAAAGTAATAGAATATAAAATAATTGAAGTGAAGTAGAACAGATAAAGATAAGGAGAAGAAAGGAAATTCTCACAACCACACAAGTGATGAAGCCTCTAGCACATGAATGTCTTCAATACCTGCATGCATAATATCTAGAGAAAGTGTTGGGGCTGTATAGGGGTTTGCCTTAGTCAAACCCCCATTTTGATGTTCCCACCTCTGCAAACAACCAAAAAGATAGAGAGAGAGAAGTAAGCAAATGCGATGTGATAAAAGCAAACCCTGCTTAAGGAGGAGAACCCGTATCACAAAAGAGGTGATAGAAGCAATACCCACTTGAGGAGGAGAACATGTATCATGAAGTAGAGATGCAGTAGATAGGGGATATGGAATTCCATAATGCTCACATGCACGAAGTAGGGGAGATAGAGCTACAAGGCTTAAGCAAGCCAAAGAGGGAGAGCAAGAACAAAAGAGAGGGTTGTGAGAGCTAAGAAAGTTGCAAGGAGTGTTGTGAGAATGTGAGAGCTTGAAGCTACTGTAGCAAGTTGTATGAAGTTGTGTAAGCAAAAGCTGGAGAGTAGAAGGCTAGATCCAAAGCTGGAGAGAAGTTAGAAGTAGAGGAATAGAACTAAAAGTGGAGGAAGCGGCCAAATGAATTGAAAATACTACTTTTAAGGAGGGAAAAGAAGCTTCTCAGGCCATTTCAGGGCATCTCGAGCCGTTACCATTGACCAAAGGAGGTGACAAGTGGCAAGCATGCACAAAAATGATCATTTGAATGTTGAAATGTCATAGGATGTTAGCACAGTGCGCGGACGTCCACACAATGTGCTAGTGTTCAGACACATCACACTACAAAATGACATGAACGAGAAAGGCACAAAGTTTGATGCAAAGCTA
>VDFB02362122.1:0-15014 GCA_007258455.2 Sequoia sempervirens
AGACTTCTTCTTCAATGGTTCCATTTAGGAAGGCAGTTTTCACATCATTTGATGGATCTTCCAACCTTTAGCTGTTGCAATGGCTAACACTGCTCTTAGTGATGTGTAACGGGCAACAGGTGCAAATGTTTCTTCGTAATCAATGCCTTCCTTTTGAGAAAAACCTCTTGCCACAAAACGTGCTTTATATTTTTCTATACTGCCATCAGCAGCATGCTTGATTTTAAAGAGCCATTTGGAAGAGACAACAGATTTCCCTTTTGGTCTAGGCACTACATCCCATACATCATTCTTTAGAATGGACTGATATTCCTCCGTCATTGCATCTTTCCATGCTTGATGTTGAAGGGCTTCTGAAACACAGTCAGGTTCTGAGTTTAAGATGTTGTTTATTAGAGCAACATAGCCAGAGAAATGTTTGGGTCTTTTACTCTCCCTGAACGTTCCTTTGGGTGCTGCATGAACCTCAGCTTCTTTGAGCATCTTCCTGGCCCAAAGTGGTCTCTTTTTATCATTTGAATTCTCACTTGATGGAAGTTCGTGTGAAATTTCCTCAGAATGCTCCCTCTGAATTTCAAAATCAGGTTCCACCTCAGGTACTCTAGGAGAAAGGGTTTCTAACTCAGAGGAGCTTCTTGCCCTTTTGAATGCAATGTCTTCTTCAAAGATGACATCTCGACTCAACTCAATTTGATTCTACCCGGGAATGTAAATCCTGTACGCTTTGGAATTTTCACTATAACCCATAAACACCCCCTTCTTTCCGGAAGGTTCTAGTTTGGATCTCTTCTCTTTAGGTACATGAATGTAGACAGGACAGCCAAAGATCCTAAAATGACTGATGTCAGGTTTCACACCGGTAAAGGCTTCTTCAAGAGTTTTGTTATCAAGATGTGAATGAGGACATCTATTTTGAATATAGACAGCAGTCCTAGATGCTTCTGCCCAAAAAGAAGTATCAATGTTTTGGTCAAGTAGCATTGCTTTAGCAGCTTCTACAATGGTTCTATTTTTCCTTTCAGCAACCCCATTTTGCTGGGGATTGTAGGCAACTGTGAACTCCCTCTTAATTCCAGCTTCTAGGCAAAATTCCTTAAAAATCTCAGAGGTGTATTCTTTCCCATTGTCTGTTCTTAAGATTTTTATTTTCTTTCCGGAGAAATTTTCAGAGAGGGCTTTGAACTCTTTGAACTTTTTGAGGATTTCTAATGATTCTTTACACTTAAGGAAATAGATCCAGGTTTTCCTAGAGAAGTCATCTACAAATATGACATAGTAAAGAAATCCTGCTTTAGAGGGTACAGACATGGGTCCACATAAGTCTGAGTGAACCAATTCTAACACATTAAGAGTTTTGCTCAAACTAGAGGGAAAGGATCCCTTTGAATTCTTCCCTAAGGCACAACCTTTGCAAGTTCCTTCATGAGATGGTTTTAACTTAGGTAAGCCTGTTACAAGTTTTTCCACAGAAGGTAGGGCACGGAAATGAAGGTGACCTAATCTTCTATGCCAAATCTCATTTGAATCAAAGGTGTCAAGGGTAAGGGCTTGATTAACTTCAGTGCATAGTTTATAAAGGTACCCTTGTCTTACACCTATGGTAAGGGCTTTCTTGATAGATGAGTTTTTAGGCCAAGCAAGAACTTTTCCATCTATAAAGGTAACTCTATAACCATTGTCTTCAAGGGCAGAGATGGATATAAGATTCCTCTTTATTCCAAGTACAAACAAGACTTCAGAGAGTTGAAGAGAAAGCCCAGATTTCAACTTGATAGAGCAAGTTCCAACCCCTCTTACAGGGTGCGCTGAATCATCCCCGATGGTTACTTCTTCATCAAACCTTTCGGTCAAAGTATCTAAGTGTTCTCTGAATCCTGTGATATGTCTAGAAGCACCACTATCAATCACCCAGTCAAGAGTGAGTTCGGATACTTGACTAGATAGGGCTGAATAGAACACAAAGTTCTCAGGTTCATGATCTGAATTTGACTTTCCTACTTTAGCAAAGGAAGTTTGTTGTTTAGTCCTATCAGGGCACTTCAATGCATAGTGACCATATTGATCACATCTAAAGCATTGTACTTGAGAAATATCTTTCTTCTTATGAGGACCCTTTCCATTGGAATTTCTCTTTCTTTTGGAAGACCCTTTCTTGAAGGATTTTTTCTTACTCTGTTTATTAGATGTTGAGTTGAGTGCAAGAATGTCTTCATCTATGTTCTTTTGTTTATTCTCTTTAGAGGAGAGTCTGGATTCTTCTTGAAGACAGTCAGATCTTAGCCTATCAAACTTAGGGAGTTTAGATCTTGCACTTACACCTTGAACAAAAGACTCCCAAGAGTTTGGAAGACCTCCTAGAGCAATCAGAGTTAACTCTTTGCTGTCAATCTGATATCCAATGGTGGATAATTGATCTCTCAGTTCAGTAATCCTCATGAAGTATGCATTAATGGACTCTCCTTTGTTTATTTGAACATTGTTGATTTTCCTTTTCAAAGCAAGAGTCCTACAGGTGTTGTTGATCTCATAGGTACTCTCAAGAGATTTGAACATGAGGTAGGCAAATTCATGTTTAGCTAGGATAGGCACTATGTGATCACTAACTGCATCTACAAGGATTTTCATGGCCTTTTCATTGTTTTCTACCCATTGAGTTTTCTCAGGTTCAGACTTGGGTTGCTCCAAATTTTCTCTTACAAGTGAGTCTACCTTATGTTCCTTAAGGATCATCATGATTCTAAATTTCCATGATGTGAAATTTTCTGCTCCTGCAAGGCGATCTTCAAATCTGATCACACTTGACATTATTAAGACTGTGGGTGAATTCGATTTTTTTTTTGGAAAATACGAATTTCCAGGAGCAAACTGATATTAGATTTGTATGGGAATTGCACAACTTGGCTCTGATACCATGTAAATGTATACAAATCTAATGGCAAGAAGAGAGATTAAGGGTTCTACCAGTGATCCCAGACTCAGAACTCTAAAAAACTCAGACACAGATTTTTACTTCAGAAATACTCAGAATTTCGACTTTTAGATTTAATAATAATTAATGTGCTGAATGCAGAACATTATTCAATTTCTATATCTGCATTTTAGAGAAAGATTCACCATATGTATGTTATGAAACCCGTCCTCTATGAGACACGTCTCATGAGAGGACGTGTCTCCACGAGTGGAGACACGTCCACTCATGGGACGTGTTCTTTTAGAGTGCGGGTTAACACAGTTAACAATGCGTAAGTATATCTCATATACACTAAACAGCGAAATCAATATAAGTTTCGATTTAGAATAATAAATATGATTCGCAATATTTATATTCATAAATTCGAATGATATGATTTGCAGAGATAATGATAAACTCAATCAGGTGTGAAATGTGATGGTGCTTGCAGCAATCGATTTCATCTGACCGATGCTATCTTTCAATAACAATAATAAACTGTTGATCCATAATAAACTATCCATGGTCTAAGTTGGTTGAACTACATTGTCTCTGCACTTTACGTAAGCAAGGCCATCATCGATGAGCCCCCGAGGCATTAGGTTAGTCCCTTATGGTTTGTCATAACAAGGTCTTCATCCATCCCAAATCACATCATAATAAAATTGTCCCTTGCTAAGGTTGACATGTTGATTAGACACAAGCAGTTATCAAACAAGAGAACTAAGCTTATCCAACTAGCTTTCAACCATTAGCAATTAATTGCCTAAACATAGGTACCTATCAAAAAATCAGCATCAAACACCAAACAACAAACAAACAACAATCCTTATCAGCTATAAAAGAGTCTTATACAGAGTGTTGCATCATCGAAACCAAACTAAATGTCTTATACATGTTGCATTTATGAAACCAGAATTTAGCTATCCAACCTATCAATTTTCTTATATAGGTTTTTGCATGCTCGAAACCAAACTCCATCCATGATTGGTCTTATACAAGGTGTACTATTCCTGAAACCATGCGCTATATTTTTCGAGAACCTAATCATACAAACAATCATTGGCAAACGATCTAAATGGTTGTTGACTCTGTTGGTCCAGTTTGTTTTATCATTTTATTGATTTATCTTTGGTCATGTTACTATGCCCCTCGAGGATGTCCCAAGAATGATTTAGAGGAGCAATGATGGACCATTACCTCTTTCTCTTTGATTTTTGTTTGCAATTTGTCTTAGCAATATGATTAGGGTAACTTGGTTCCTTGTGTGTGATTGAATTTCCATTTGGCATAATCAAAACATCCTACACAAGAAAAATCTCAATCTAATGCTTTCTTGTGTCAGGATCAACATGCTTTCTAGTTACTTCCTCACAAGTTTCAAAAAGGTTCTATGGTTACTAGTTTGCATCATGGCACTCCTTGTCTATTGTGTGTCTATTTTTTTTCAAGGGATAACATATCACACCTTGGTCCATGTCATACCATGGTGTTTGTCATCCATTGCCATAATAAGTTTTGCGATGATAATTATGCAACCAAATAAGAGATTGATCATTTATTGGCAACATTTCAAGATAGTAGGTCCCAATCCTTCCTTCCACTCCATTCCTCATTTCTCTTTTCCTTTCCACACTAACATTACCTTCATCCATCCTTTGCAGTCATCTTGATGGCCCATTGTGACACACAAAAAAAAATGCTCTAGTAGTACCATCCTTCATACAAAATCATGTTAGCACATAATAGGTACCATTATTATATATCTCTTAGGCCAACCATATTGCATCGAAAAATACAAAAATATCCACAACATTGCATCACATAGAACCATCATCCATATAAGCATCACATACAAACATGGCATAAGCATATAGATATCCATTCATCCATCATAACATACATAAGCATGGGAAAAAAATTAGGTGCATCCATCCATACATCATAAGAATGCATAAGAATAAACTATACATCAGATATCTATAACATTGTATCATAAGTCCATAATCCACATTATATATAGGAACATCACATAAACATAAAATGCATAATCATAAGATTATATCATAAATCCATCACATAGAAGCGTGCACATAGGATCATACACATCATATGGTCATCACCAAAATCATGTATCTTGTATATATATATATATATAAATGGTGTGTCACAATATAATATCATGATGTATCCAAAAAATGGAGCTCATAGGATTGACCAAAAATATCAATGTCTAAAAATATATGAAAATAGGCCTAGCCTATGCTACCCTCGTCTCTTGACCCTAATGGTCTATCCTCCCTTTGTTGTGATCTTGAGGGTCTATCATAGGGAGAATATCATCTCTGTGAGACTCCCCCACTGCTTTGAGTCCTACGTGAATGTGTCATGCTCCTTCTCTGAATTTGGAAACTGGGCTCTCTAGTAGTCTCCAGCACAATGTGCTCATATAGATCCCTGTAGTATTGAGCCTCTTTTTTGGCTCGATACATAGTGTCTGTGAAGTTTGTGATTGGCCCACTAACAGTAGAAATGAAGTCAATGGATCTCTAATGAGCCCTCTACTTTTGTATCACTGCTTGATCCCTCTCGACTATCAGTGCCTGCACCTAACCCTAGAAGGCGGGTATCTATGCTACCTATGCCTATAACACTTGCACCTATGCCTAGAGTGCCTATATATGTGCCTAGGGACCTTGCCTCACATCCTCAGCTTCCTCCTCCATAACATCCATAATCATGTCCTTGATCAGGACATCATACATCCCCTCTGTTGGATGTTGTGGTTGTGTTATTGATATGTGGTTGTCATTGATGTCAACACTATTAGCATTAATGTATTTGAAGTTGTATATGTCAAGGATACTGAGAAAATTGTAATAAATTAGTTGCAAGTTGTTAGTGGTGAAGTGATGTTATGTCTATCGGTGAGCTTTGTACATTGTTGATCAGAGGTTGTGGACTAAAGGGTTTGTTGTTGAGTGTATCTAGTTTATCCACGTTGAGTTTCAAAGATCCACATGAAAATTTGATCGAGTTATGAAGATTTGCATTCTGATAGTTTTTCTATTGCTTTAGTTCGTGTTTCTGATTGAAGATTATGTGATTCCAGTTAGTTCAATTGATACAAATGCTTCTCTGATGTTTCTTAATGTTTTTGGATGTTTCTAGATCATGCTCTATCTTTTTTGCACGACCGCGTTGATCGTTGTGCTCATGATATGAGATTTTCTCTTGCGTGTTCATGTTTTTCATGTTCTTGGCTGATAGGGTGTTGAAGCATGTTGTGGATCTTCAAGGAGAAATTAATTGGAGTATTTTTGTGTTGGAGATGTTGATTTGGGTCTTCACTATGTTGTAGCTGACCTTGGTTGATTCGCATTGAAAATTATCTATTGTTTTGGGCCGACAGTTTGTATTCATTTTATTATTTCTTTGTAGCTAACTTGTAGTGAATGTAATTTCATGTTGTTGATATATAAGAGTGGTTGTTTATTCAAATTAAAGTGTGCAAGGTTTGTGCTTTTGTGTGTGTGTGCGAATATTGTTAAAATCATTCGAAGGTAGAGCAGAGTGTGAAGGAAAGTGAAGAAGAGTGAAGAAGTGTTCATGTGCTTAACTGGAACTGTAATCAGGCATTAGCAGATGCTATTTTCTCAGTTCAAAATCTGGATGGTTGTAATCCAAATCTTTCTGTAAGATAGTGTGCCTTCCTTTGTAATTGAGCAGTGAGCTCTAGACAGTGTGTCTAAATGCATGCGCATTCCACATTTATTCTTATACTTTTAAAAGCCTGTATAATCTTGTGGATTGACCTTCACCATGGGCTTTCCCCTAACAGGGTTTCCACATAAAAATCTTGGTGTTATGTGTGTTTCTGATGTGTTGTTGATTCATGCTTTTATTGATATTGATCGGATATGAGAATAAGGATTAATAAATTTAATAAGTTTGAAATTCATTGACAATTGATTCACCCCCCTCTCAGTTGTTTTCCCTTGTGTTGCCACCAATTGGTATCAGAGCAGGTTCCTTGGAATAAGTTTAATAGCTTGAGGTGATTTGGGATGGCGAAATACAAGAAGGATAGTCCAAGATTTGATGGAACAAATTATTCTTTGTGGAAGAATCGAATGGAGTGCCATCTGAGATGCATTGGTGAACCCTATTAGAGCATTACAAGTAATATGTATGTTATACGACCGAATGGTCCTACTACTTTTGTTGAGATTAGGGATGCTAAGTATAATATCAGGGATAAGGAAGCATTGTTAAGTGCTTTAATTGATACTGAGATGACAAATGTTATGGATCTGAAGAGTGCTTATGAGATCTAGAAAAAGTTGGAAATATTGTATGAAGGTGATGCTAATGTGAAGATTGCTAAGTTGGAAATTCTAAAAGGGAAATATGAAATTTGAGAATGGGTGATGATGAAAATGTTACTACTTTCATGCAAAGAGTGAATGAACTTGTGTGTGGTATCAGATGTGCTGGTGGAAAGTTGGAAGAATCAAAGATTGTTGCTAAAGTGCTTAGATCTTTGCTTGCTGCTTATAAAGTCAAAGCTAGTGTTGATGAAGAACTTGTTGTAACAAATGTAACCAAAGATATGTTGGTTGAGTAAGCTGACTACTTTTGAGTTGAGAATTTGGTGATGATGCCCTTCCCTAAGGTTGAATCGCATTTTAAGGCTACTACTTTTTGGAAGAGATAGATAGAGATAATATGATCAGGGTGAGAGTTCATCTAGAAATACATTCAAGTATATAAGGATGAAAGTGAAGCAGTTGAAGAAGAAGCGAGCTAGAAGTGGAAGCACTATTGTCAAAGAATGCAGAGGAAAGGTAAGTATGAAGGAGAATTGCCTCTTAAATGTTTTTAGTGCAATAAGATAGGTCATTTTGCATCAAGGTGTCTGGAAAGAGATTCTAAACCAAGACATAACAAGCATACATTTCAAAAAAAGTGTTACTATGCTACTGATGAAGGTGTGACAGATGATGAATCTAATAAAGGTGAAGACGAATGGGTATTTATTGCTAGCAAGGAAAATAATCCTTTGTCTACTAAATCTGCTAGCTGTACAAATGTGGAGAAAGCCCTAGCGGCTCTAGTTGAAGAGAAAGATGAATGGGTGATTGATAGTGGATGTTCACATCATATGACATGATATAAAAGTAAGTTTGTGAGCTTGGAAAAGTATGATGGTGGTGTTGTGATATTTGGTGATAACATAGCTGGTGTGATCTGTGGAAGAGGATACATTTCTCTTGATGGTAAGAATAATACTAATGATGTTTTGTATGTGGAAGGATTGAAGCATAATCTTTTGAGTGTCAGACAGATGGTTGATAAGGGTTACAATCTTTAGTTCAAGGATGGAAAGTGCAGAATATTGGGATGTTTTGGAAATGTGATTGCATCAGGTACAAAAACAAGAGGTAATATCTTTCATCTGAATGCTGCTAGTAAAAGTCGTTTGATTGCTCAAGTTGATGAAAGTTGGTTGTGGCATAGGAGAATGTGTCATGTTAACTTTTATAACATTGTCAAGATAAGTTCTACTAAGGTTGTGAGAGATCTACCTAAGTTGGTAAAACCTACTAATGTCATTTGCAAGGAATGTTCGTTGGGAAAGAAAACTAGAATTTCATTTCAGAGCAAACAACATTGTTCAAATGAATTGTTGGAGCTTGTGCATACTGATTTGTGTGGTCCCTCTAGAATTAGAAGTTTACAAGGTTACAGGTATTTCATGTTTCTTGTTGATGATTATTCAAGAATGATGTGGGCTACTTTCTTAAGGGAGAAATCTGAAGTGTTGGAAAATTTCAAGATCTTTAAGGCTATGGTTGAGACAAAATTTGATGCGAAGAAGATTAAATGTCTAAAGATCAGATAGAAGTGGTGAATTCACTTTCAGTGAATTTAATTCTTTTTGTGAAGAACATGGAATAAAGAGACAATTATCTACACCACTAACCCCTCAACAAAATGGAGTCATGGAAAGGAAGAACATAATAATTGAATATGCTTCTAGAACAATGATGTTGGAAGAAATGTCCCTCATATCTACTAGAAGTTATTGAAATTTGTTGTTTCTTGCTTATGCTACTTACAAAGATTACAAGGTTTATCAAATGGATGTCAAGTTAGCTTTTCTAAATGGAAAATTGGAAGAAGAAGTGTATGTTGAGCAACCTAATGTATTTTAGTTGATTGATAAAGGAGATATGGTGTGTCAGTTGAAGAAAGCATTGTATGGACTCAAGCAAGCCCCTAGAGAATGGTATGCCAGATTAGACAAGTATTTGTTGAAGCTTGGATTTAACAAAGGTACTGCTAATAGTAATTTGTATTTCAAGAATGATGATAAATATTTGATTGTGGAAGTTTTGTTGATGATATCATTATTGGAGAGGAGATGATGGTTTGTGCATGAAGTTTGCTAATGAGATGGCCAGTGAGTTTGAGATGTCAATGATTGGTGAGATGAAATTATTTTTGGGATTGTTGAAGAAGTTAGATATTGAAGATTCAAAGCTAGTTGGTACACCCATGGTGATCAGATGCAAGTTGATAGCAGATGATGATTCTTGAAGGAAAATCAAACTAGATATAGATCAATGATTGGTGGATTGCTTTATTTGACTCAAACTAGACACGATATCATGAATGTTGTATGTATTGTTGCTAGATTTCAAGCTGATCCTAAGAAATCTCATGTAACTGCTATGAAGAGAATTTTTAGATACTTGAAAGGGGCAGTTGACTTTGGTCTATGGTATGCTAAAGATGATGATCTTACCTTGAGTGCCTTTACTGATGCTAATTGGGTATGATATGTGGATGACAAAAAAATTACTAGTGGTGGCGCATTTTTCTTGGGTAAGAACCTAATCTCATGGTTAAGTAAAAATAAAAAATTCCATTTCTTTATCTATTCGCGAGGAAATTTGAATACATTATTGCTACTAACAATTGTACTCAAGTGTATGGATGAAGCAGATGCTAAAAGATATCAGAATTATGTATAATGAGCCTATTGCTATATTATGTGATAATTCAAGTGCCATTAATATTTCTAAGAATCCAGTGCTACATTCAAAAACCAAGCATATATCTATCAAGTTTCACTTTTTGAGAGAAAAGGTAAGTGAAAAGGAAGTCGGATTGGAGCATGTGCCTACTAAGGAGTAGATTGCAGATATCTTTAAAAAGTCATTGCCTAAGGATACTTTTGAGTATCTCAAAGGGAAGTTAGGGGTGATTATCCCTCCTAATCAGAACTAAGGATGCATTACATTGCATCAGTCTATGCATTTCATAATCATATCTTGTTTTGGATTGCTGTTGTGGTGGTTGTTACTCAGGGGGAGTAGTCAGATGGTTCAAAAATTTAGATATGTGCTTCAAAGATTAGATATCTGTCATTGATTTCAAAAGGGGAGAAGATTAATGTAAAAAAGTGGTGATTATTTGGGGAAAAGAGCCTTGTGGGGAGAAGATCATGTGAAAGAGTTGAGGAGAAAAAGAGTTAGAACCTAAGGGGGAGTAAGTGTTAAAAGATAGTTGCGTTGATGGTGTTTTTCACATCATGTGTTGCCATCAATGCCAAAGGAAATTGTTGGATTTTGTGAGGACATTTGCTAATATTTGGTTGTGGTGATGTCAACACTATTAGCATTAATGCATTGAAACTGTATATGTCGAGGATATTGAAAAATTGTAATAAATGAGTTGCGGAGGTTGTCGGTGGTGAAGTGATGTTTTGTCTGTCATTGAGTTTAGGTATGTTGTTGATCGAGGAAGGTTGTGGACTAAAAGGGTTTGTTATTGAGTGTATCTATTTTATCCATGTTGAGTTTCAAAGATCAGCGTGAAAGATTTGGTCGAGTTAGCGAATGTTTGCATTGATAGTTTTATGTTACTTGGTTGGTGTTTCACGATTGAAGATTATGTGATTCAGTTAGTTCAGTTGTTGTGGATGCTTCTACGATGTTTAAGTAATGTTTGTGGATGTTTCTAGATCATGCTCTATCTTTTGTTGCATGTCGCATTGATATTATTGTGCCTTTCGTGATTCAAAGATTTTCTCTTGTGCTCATGTTTTTTCATGTTCTAGGTCGTGAGGTGTTGAAGCATGTTGTGAGATCTTGAGGAGAAATTAATTGAAGTATTTTTGTGTTGGAAGATATTGATTTGGGTCTTCACTATGTTGTGGCCGACCTTGGTTGATTTGCATTGAAAGTTATCTATTGTTTTGGGTTGACAGTTTGTATTCATTTTATTATTTCTTTGTGGCCAACTTGTAGCAAATGTAATTTCATGTTGTGGATATATAAGAGTGATTGTTTATTCAAATTGAAGTGTGCAAGGGTGTGATTCTATGTGTGTATGTGAATATCATTCAAATCACTCAAAGGAAGAGTAGAGTGTGAAGGAAAGTGAAGAAGAGTGAAGAAGTGTTGTGCTTAGTGGAATTATGTCGGTATGAGATGCTATTTTATCCGATTCAAAATACGGATGGTTGTAATCTGAATCTTTCTATAAGATAGTGTGTCTTCCTTTGTAATTGAGTAGTGAGCTCTAGGAAGTGTGCCTAAATGCATGTGCATTCCCCATTTATTCTTCTTATACTTTTAACAGGGTATAATCTTGTGGATTGACCTCCACCGTGTTTTTTTCCCTAACAGGGTTTCCACGTAAAAATCTTGGTGTTATGTGTGTTTCTGATGTGTTGTTGATTCATGCTTTCATTGATATTGATCAAATCTGAGAATAAGGATTAATAAGTTTAATATCTTTGAAATTCGTTGACAACTGTTTAACCCCCTTCCCTCTTAGTTGTCTACCCTTGTGTTGCCAACACCCTCCTCCATAATCACGACATCCCTGGTAGCCTCCTCTGCAACAATCTCCTCTTCGGCCACTAGCTCCTCACCTATTGCTTTATCTCTCTCCTCCTCTACATCCACCTCCATCTTTTCCCGCTACTCATCTTGCTCTCCCTCTTCTTTGATGGGTGGCATACATTGGGGCACTGTGTGTTCTACTCATGGAGGTAATCCTATCCTCCCTCACCAAACTTGGTCATCATGACCCCTACCTCTCCCATCTCTATTGCGGTCATCTTGTCCTCTACCCTTGTCACCTCTGCCCCTGTCACCTTGTCCACTGCCTCAATCCCACCATCATCCCCATCTCTATGACCATATCCATCTCTCTTGCCTCCCCTTCCTCGTAGTCATTGTATGGCCTCCAAGTAAATACATCTAGTAGGTCGATAGCATGCCTCTAATCTCCCACACCCCCTACTTTGATCTGAGTCACTGCTCTACTATAAACATAGACATATGGTAGGCTCAGAGCTAGGTATCTATCAACAGGTGGCCTGAGCACTGCAATGTGCTCTCATTCCCATACCATTAGGAGCATCGCCCCATAGCTGATGCTATGTCCATCTCTATATGCTACATCATGCAACTAAAAGTATAGCATCACTAATAGGTAGGGTCCCCATGCATATACTATCGCCTCCTCCATCATGCCCACCAGCATCTCACTCCACCCCACTAGAAATCCATGTTCGCGCCCATCTGGGAAAAACACTCCTTTAATCACTGAGCGCAGTACCACCATGAGCTTGTGGTATCTATTAGCCAGGGTGTCCCACCTAATCTCATAATCCTCCACCCCTAACTCTACGAGGGAATCAGTCCCAAAGACCCGTTGTATCACTGTTATCCCCTCCTAGTATCATATACCACCCACTCTCCATGTATGGGAAGCCTCAGTATCCTCCATACATCCTCTAGTGTCACAGTCACCTCACCAGTAGGTAGGTGGAATGAACTCATCTCTAAGTGCCACCTCTCTGCCAACGCTATCAGTAAACCCTAGTTTTCCTGCACCATGTGCATGAATGTCACATGATAAAGTCCCAAAGTAGTCAAGGTATCTCGCTCCTCCACAACCAAATGATCTCGAAGGGCAAAGGAATTCGGTCGGCTCTCTCGTGTATATCTCGGTGCTAGTATCACCTGCATCCACCAAAAAGCACATCATATTAATCACCACATCTAAATTAGCCTATTCGATCTATTGCATATCTAAAATTTTATCAAAAATTATGTAAATTATCCTATTAGATAAATGCATCGCATTGTCATTCATATGCATCGTACATGTCAATTGCGGTCCCATTTCACAGTTGTGTCATTTTGTCATGCAGTTGCGTCACACCTTTCCATTTGTGTCATTCCAGCCTTCATTTGTGTCACACTACAATAGTTGCGGTGCAGAAAACAATTGCGAGCAAATTTTCACCCATGTCTCACCTTTGTGGTGCCCTAAAAAAATTTGTGTCACACATTTCAATTGCGGTGCACTACACCACAGTTGCAGTGAACACAATAACAGTTGCGGTGTAGAAACTGCACTGCATTTGTTTTCCCTTCTTTAATCCCTAAAATCTACGCAAAAACAATAAAATCACAAAGCAAGGTTTGGATACATACCATTGTGCTTCAGCCCTCTTAGCATCCATATGTTGTTACTCAATACCAGCGATGTGTAGAGATTGGTACAAGCGACATTCTAATACTTGACTTTGCGAAACAAAGGCAGGCTGTCTTTGAAAGGTAGCGACTTCAGGAACGACTGCCTTTGGGCGACGCTGCGACAGGCGGCATGGGAACAGCAGGAACTGGCTGTCGAAGCGCGGGTAGGCGGGCAGCGGCGGCTTTATAAATTGTTGGTAGGCTGGGAACTTGCTAATTTTCCCAAAGGGGCATAATCATATCTTGCGTCTGTTGGGGCACACTGGGGCATATCTTGAGCTAAATTTTTTGAGTTATTCTTTGACACAATGCTCAAAATAGCATTGTATCAAAAAGGGGCAAAGTGTAGACAAGGAAAAATGTCCCGAGCCTACAAGCAACATTTTATCATTAATTCGCCTTCTTCCTAGCATAATTAAATGATTATAACTATTTCCTAAGGTCATGTTCCTCTATTAATTAAATAATTCTTAATTATTTAATTAATTCACTTTATCCTTATTCCTCAATTAATTTAAATAAATATCAGTTTTATTTAAATTACGTCACTAATTATCCTTTTTCCCTCTATAATTAAATAAATTATTACTTATTTAATTATTCATATTCATTTTCCCTCCATTTTCTTCTATAATTAAATAATTGTTTTAATTATTTAATTATTCATTAGCTTTTTTCCCTCCATAATTAAATAAATCCTATTTATTTAATTATTTTATCATTTTTCTCTCCCTTATAATTAAATAATTATTTGAATTATTTAATCTCTTCTTCTATAATTAAATAATAATTTTTATTATTTAATTATTCATCTCACCATTCCCTAAATTGAATAATGCTTTTTATTATTTAATTTACCCTTTTTGCTAGCTAGCCCTAAATCTCAACCAATTTATTGAGTTTTGGTCCATCCTTCCCATCCTTATCTCTTTTCTTCTCAATTAACCTCATCCATTGATCACCATACACCATCATTCAATCCTAGCCCTTCATTTGAATTGAGATTTCTATAAAAGCAAGTTGTCACCTTCATTTCAACCTGACAACCACTATCTTCAATATTTTGCTATCTTGAGATCTAGAGCTATCTTGCAAACTAAAAATTTGAGAACAAACAAAGAAAAATGGCGAAGAGCAATGGAGATGAATCAACTTTGGCATAGATATTGAGTATTATTGCTTCATTATTGTGATTTTGTATTTTCATTTGTGCTTCATTGTTGGATTAGGGTCATTATTGCTTGAATTATATAGTTGGTGGTCGCTATTATTGATTCATGCGCCCTAAATTTTACCCTATCTACAACTGCAACAACACAATCATCAATTTGCTTACTCAGGAAAATTTTGTGGTAACTTCTATGATCTGAAAACAAGAACACACAAGCTTCAAACTTGAATTTTTCTATCTTTCAAACCATAGGACTATATCTTAAAATGTGGAGGAACGCAAAGAATTCTCTAGACCTTTTCAGAGCAATTTCCTGAGCCATTGATTG
>VDFB02362123.1:0-46719 GCA_007258455.2 Sequoia sempervirens
TGATCAATTGCTTCTTCTTCCTCTTCTTCATTTGAACCTTCTTCCTCTCCTTCATCTCATCTTTCCTCCTCTGTTTAACCTTCAACTCAAGTTTTAGCCGTATCAATTGCCCTTGAGGGGGCTGCCAATGTATCTCTTTCCACCAACATTTTGCCTCCTCACCACTGCACCACATTCACTCTCAATGCATCACTCTTGGAGGCATTCTTTCTTTGACTCGGACCCACAACCACCTGGCCCCGTGTGAACTACTCCTCACGACGACACCTGTCCACACGCCAAGAAAACTTTGCTTTGATACCACTTGATGAGGGCAATGTACCGAGACGTAAAATAACCCACAAACAAGAGAATAATTTTATTATTCAGAAAATGGAGCTTCTTACATGCAGAGGATCTCAAATCCCCAAGTTCTACAACACATGCAAGTTACAAAAAGCTACAAAATCACCCTTTCGCAATATGCGAGCTTGTCCCCAAAAAGTTACCCAAAAATTAGAACACCTGGCCATAAATAGAGCTCCTCTTTAGTTTGGAGCCAAAACAACATTCAAATTTGAGTTTAGGCGGTTTGGAGCTGAAAATTACAACTTGAAGTTCAAATTTCAAAAGAACATTTGCAATTGTATCTTCTAGAAAGTGCGCCAACTTCCCAGGGCCATAACTTTTGATCCGGGGCTCCGATTCGCGAATCGTTTGAACTGTTGGAAAGGTCTTGAAGTCAAGAACACACTCAAAATTTTCTACATTGATTTTGGCAAGTTTCGGGGCTGATCCAGAAACTCTAAGTGCCTCAAATCTAACTCGAAAGATTTTCAGGTGCAAATTTGGGAAACTAAAACTACAATATCTTTCCACCCAGGAATAGAAAATAAAAATCGTAAATTGGGAATTTCATTATGACGAAAAGGGTATCCAAAAATGTAAAAACACCTAAAAACTGAGAAACTTGAAATTTAACTATTTTTGGGTTATGCAAGATTGCCCTTACACAACTGGATGCTCCTGCATCAATTGCACTAGAATTTGCGATGAGCGATGGAATAAAAACATGGAGCTCCGTGGTCCTCGCTTATCACCAATTTACAACTCAAAACTTGATGAAGATCCACGATGAGAGATAGGAGAAGGAATAACAAGCTCTAGGGTCCGTTGCGCATCACTAATTCTCATCAAAAAATTGATGAGAAATTAGTGATGTGAGAGAAGCTAGTGATAACGACAACAACCCCCATAACGTGCATCGCTAATGTGAAACATAAACCCCACCACCTATTCACGAAGCATGAAACAAAATAAATGCTACTTATCGCCAATTACTAATTTATGAGCTCACTTCCCAGGAGCCATCTGCAATGAGCGAAACCAAAGAGAAACAAGAACATTGTGCATCACTAATACAAATCAAAGGTTCTCAAAGCCATCCATGATATGAAAAACCAAGGGAACAATTGTAGTGCCCCTCTGCATCGGTCTTTCTGGACATTTGTGTAAGTGTTTATTTGTGATTTCATTGTTTATTGTGTTATTGGATTATGTGGTTAACGTAATATTTAATGGCCTTGTTTAATTAGGTAATTAAATTAAAATGGCCTATAATATAATTTAAATAAAGTTAGAATTAAAATAATAATTAATAAATCAAATTGCAAAATATAAACTATAAGGTTTATTATTAAATAAATTTGTTTTATAAAAAGTTATTTTTTAAATTGTATTTAATTATAATTGATAATTTATTATCATGTGAAGATAATTATTTAATTATGAAAAAGCAATGTGATTTTAAATAAATCAATGTGATAAGATTTTGAAATGATGTAAAAACAAAGTTAAAATAAAAAAATTGGGGTGTGTGCACATGCACGACTCCAAATTGGTTTTCAAATAAGAAACTTTCTTTTAATGTTGATTTTTGTTTTCAAAAACTCTTTCCTGGTTTTATAGTGTTGGTTTTGGAAATTAGAGGGTTAATATTCATTTTTGAAGAAGAAAACTTGCACTGCAAAATAATTTTGAAGAAGATTATAGTTTTGGGGCTTTTGATATTGTTTTCGAATTGAAGTAATCTGGGAGTGATCAAGTTCGAAGGAAGAATATTTAGTTGTGAAATAAAGGTCTTCTGTTCATCCTCTTCATTTTTGAGTGTAGCATTTAGGTTGGCCATTGATTTTCCCTTTTTGCATTTGATTTGGCCCTTCTCTTAAAATTTCATTTGATTGCTATGGGTTCACAATTGTTTCTAGTGCTGTTATTAAATTTCATTTAAGGAAAAATGGAGGTTTTCTTGGTATTCAATGCTTGTTCATGTCTTGTTGCGAGTCCATCATTTGTTGTCTTGGAAGCTTGCTCTATGATCATTTTTCCACCTGGTTTTTATGATAAAATTTTTACTTGCATTTGTTTGACAGTTTTTTAAGCTGTTTCAACAAACTTATTTCGTGTTCATCATGTAATCATTGTACTCCATGAGGTGATGACGCTGGAGGCATTCTTACTGCAGTCACATGCTTCATCTATGCTCCTATTATTTGGGTCATAAGGTGTTTTGTGAAATAGTTGAGCCTTTAAGAATCGACTATCTCATTTTATTATTAGCATTGTTTTTGAACTCTCCTTCTACGCCTTAGATATAGTAGTAAAGTATTTGCTGCTTTTATGATTGTTTATTTTTCTTTTCTGTCCCCTAGACCTTTGTAGGGTTGAATTTCATAATTCAATTTGTTCTATCTTCTTAACCTGACCTTCATGACTCCCTCTAGCCAAGCTCCAAATCTCCCTCCATGTTCCAGTAGAAGATTTGATTTTTCTTATCATGGCTATGATGAATTTTGGAAAAATCATTCGATGCTTGAATTTTCCTTGATACTTTCAATAGCCAATGCTTTTATCTCTAAGTTGACTTTTATTCACAACATTATAGAGTATTGTTGGCCACACCCTCACCTCCTCCTTTTGAGTCTTTTATATATCTATGGAAACATTTCTTTGAGTGAATGCTTTATGAGATATCATGGTAACCGACTAGTGTTGTTTCTGGTTCTAGCTTTTCCCATTCTTTGATTTTGAAGGCAGCTGATTCATATGTAATAACTCCTTTCTGAAATATGTTTTGTTTGGGAAGGTTGAATATGTTAGAATTTATGGGGGGGATTTTGATTCACTGTTTCTTGAGTTTAATTGTTGAATTTCACTGCATTCTAGAGGGATTTATGTCCTTGGCGAGTTTGGCCGTTAATATTGGTTTATACAATTGATTTGGGGGGGGTTTGACGTATATGGTGCTTTGCTTTGGTCGATTGAAACATAGACTGATATATATGTTAGATGAAGTAGTTGTCTTAGGTGTTTACCTGTCTCTCTATTCATTTTCCCATAGTGGCATTATGAAGTGGTATATGTATGGTTTCTTTATTTTATTTTATGTTGTATGTTGTTTGACAGCCGATACTCTAATTTGAGTATATTCAAAACAATAGTCAATTAAAAATTATATATATAATCACATAAAATTAAAAATATAATCAAATATATTTAGAATAGTAGTTAATTAAATTAAAATCAAACACACGTATATATATATATGTGTGTGTGTGTGTGTGCGTGTGTGTGTATGTATCTATTTATTTATAGGAATGGTCATAAATCGTGTTTTAGAATAAAGGTAATTTGTTGGTGTTAAAATATGCTTATTTAACCTCTTTTATTATTTATAACGATTTTATAATGAGTGTAATGATAAAATGCAAATGAAGCTTTAATTGTTCTTTCAATTTTATCACTTGAAGGTGTTAGTGAAAGTAATTTCTTTGTGTAAATATGTATTGAGGTATTTATAAAATATGAATATATATAGCTTCCTTGGTTATTTTAAATGAATCGTGATGAACAAATAAATTAAATGTAAGTGATTATTTACAATGTTCTCTAATATCATTACTTTAAATGTGTAATGAAGTTAAATATGCATTCATTGTGAATAACGTGTAGTTAATATCTATATGAGTTAGTTAATTATTAATATGATTTCTTTCAGGCTGTGAAAATATATTTTTCTTGAATTATATATGAACTATTTGTTGGTGTAAAAATGCATATATGTATTCATATATATATATCATATGATTGAATAGTTTCCTTGATTATTTAAATATTATTATCATTAAAGAGGAGATACAATGTGGTTGATTATTTGAAGTGTTCTTTAAAATTTGTACCTTGGGAGTGTTGGTTGATTATAGGATAATGTTGATGGTTCCTTTTTGATGAGACTTCCTCTTGAGTTGATTTTGATTTGGGGAGTGTTCTCTCATTTAATTTGTGTTGCAATTTATTTGGGAACCCGTATTGTTTTAATTTACCCTCGGTTGTGAGTTCTTGGGTAGTCAGTCCCTTTAGGCTTCTAGAGGTGGGGAAATAAATTTTTTCTTTATTATTGGTTTTTAGATTGATTTTTTGTGAACTATTGTTCTTATGTTCAATTTGATTTTGGTGGGTTTAGCCTTGCACTTGAAAGTGGTTCTCTTTACTATGAATTTTTAGTGTGAGGTGGTGAATGCCTCATTGGATGTATTTACTTATTTGGCTTTGAATTTTTGTGCAAGCTGGCTTACCCTATTTGTGATTATGAGTTGTTGTTGCTAGTAGGGAGAGTGGCTTCCCATGGGGGCCAAAACCCTAAGTGGTATCTAGGGTAACTCATGTGAAAGTTGAGTTAATCAAGTGATAACCTAATAAATAATTAGGGGGATGGGTAGTACACACACACTGATAAATGATAATGGATGCCTCTCTTATGGCCCAAGTGCTCGTTTAGGATTGGGATGAGATGAGAAGGCCTGAAATGGAAAATCAACTACCTTGTCTTCATGAAAGGTGAGTTGATTCTGCATGTGTAAGAATGGGGGCTAGGGATCGATTGAGGTTGCCAGGGTAACCCAGGATGGGGGTTGGTAACCTATGAAGATCCACATTGGGTAACCCATGTCGAGCCATGTGATGACACTCTAGCCTTTAGTAACCTTGCAAGTTTGTTGTTTCCCCTTGTTGCTTTTGTTCCTTTGGAAGTAGATGTTTCCTTGTGTTTGTTGTTACTCTTGTTTGTTGAGTCTTGTTGCTTGATTGTCAGTGTTGTGGGTCTTTCTTGTCAACTCCTAGCATGGGGGGTGGGCCTTAGGGTCCACATGGTTAGGTGGAATGTGCTATGCACCCTATTGGGTCCCTAGCTGAAAAGTGAGTTGTGTAGAATTGTACCATGTGTAGTGACTCCAAAGGTGTACCAACATTGGATCTAGTCTTGACACTTTGTACCTATTCATTTCAGTTGTATTATTCTATGCTATTGTATTATCCCCGTTCATGTTGGGAAACACTTCTGTATTAATGTAATTTTTGAACGATGTATCTCCATATCATAAATGTAATGGTTGTAATCCTTGGTAGTAGCTTATGATTGTTGATGGATTCTTATCTTTTATGCAATGTATGTTAATACTTGTATTATTATGTGATCCTTAATGGTGTTGTATCTATGGAAATATTCATATTTAAATTCATAGATGTGATGGATGGTTTTCATTTATATTATGTTATAGATGTACGTTTATTGATAATTAATTCTATATATTGTTTAAGTGGAACACTCTTATTTAGTTAATCATCACTATTGGAGTTATGTTATGTTTGAGATATCTAAAATATAATGCAGTCTTGCTACCCCAAGGGACTTAGTTGTATGTTGTTTATGCATGGTTTATTACTAGTGATACATGTAATGTACACTCCATATTAGTTTACTTTTTAAAAGAAAATTTATGTCATAAATGTTAGATGTTTTAGTGTCTTTTGGGGTTTGTGTGGTGGGGCGTTACAACTTGGTATCAGAGCTAGGTTAGCAAACACTGGGTACTCTAGGTTAGTGGAGCCCATTAGGTTAACCTTTGCGCTTAACTCTTGAAACTTACATGATCTCCTCTTAAGTTGCACAGAAACATGCCTATGGGTCAGGGTCATGGCCATGGTAGAGGCCGAGGTGGTGGCCACAGAGCCAACCGCTAGAGCTCATCGTCTCCAAGCTCCCATGGTTCAGAATGTGAGGGATGTTAGAGTTCGCAAAACAATCCAGGAGGCAGAGGCCCAAATCTGGAGCATTTGGGGTTAGATGGAATGTAATTATGACAATTGTTAGAGGAGGCACTTGGCCACTTAGGCCCTAGATAGGAGGAGGAGCAGTGGGTGGTCAGAGAGAGAGATCACTGAGGAGAGATACACTAGTGGATTAGGATGTCATGGTAGCCGGTCACATGAGAGACTTGTTCAGGGCACATCCACCCACATTTGATGGTACGAGTGGAGGACTAGAGGCTGAAACTTGGTTGATTGATCTAGATCGTGTTTTTGCTATGCATCCTTATGGTAGTAATACTAGGGCTAGGTGTACCATCATGCACCTTAGAGGTTTTTCATCCACATGGTGGCAATTAGAAGAGTAAAAATTGCACCTAGACATTAGTTTAGTGACCTGGGAGTTATTCATGGAGAGGTTTAGAGCCCATTTCCTATCAGAACATTGGAGACAACACTGTGCAAATGAGTTCCACAAGCTAAAACAAAAGGAAATGTCCGTAGAATAGTATGAGCACTGGTTCTATGAACTTAGGTAATATGCTGGGATCGATGACGATGAGGGTATGCTAGTCCATCACTTTATCAAGGACTTGAGTGCTTGCATCAGTGGACGAGTTCGAGTCTTCGAGCGCGAAGACTATGGAGGTGGCTATGGAGAAGGCCCATTTAGTGGAGGAAAATTCGGCTAGGCACTAGGGGGTCATATGCGTGTTCAGATTGGAAGTGGACCCCCAATAGGCTTTGGGCCTCAAGGTAGTTAGTCTCTGGCTACAGGGTCCTCTAAGGGCCATCAAGCATCCTCTAAGGGTGAACAAAAACAACAACACTCTAGGTCTAAACATCGGTATTCACAATCTCATCATGGTGATGGTGGTCCTCAATCTCAGAAGAACCAAAATTGGTGGTGTAACAAGCACAACCATTATGAGTAGCCTGCATAGAGCACCCAGACCGCGGCTAGCGAGGGAAGTGTTCAACAATCCAATGCACCTCTTGGTGACATAGGTTTTGGCCAAGGCATAGGTTGTTTCTCTTGCGGCCAACAAGGCCACATTGTTAGGTAGTGACCATAAAGGAATACTATAGGTTTCAGTCAGAGGCCAACCGCTTCTGAGCCGATGGTGGGAAATGTGGGTAGGTCACACCAAGTATTTGCGGCAGTTGATAACCATCAGATGGGGCACCAGGGTGCAGTTGTAGAGGCTACTAGTAGAGGTCAGGCAACTGACTCGAGAGCCCGTGGGTGAGCTCGTGTGGGTCCAATAGGGTCCTAGTGTTGTTGTTGTGTCTCATGTTGCTTTCTCTGCATTAACACTTTTTATGAAATGTTGTGAACCTTGAGACTGTGTTGGTGGTCGTTCACTATTTTTTTTTTGTTTGGTTGGCAATTTAGTTTACTTGGATGATTATGATACTCTTTTCAGATGTTTATGTTATGCTGATACATGATGTTTGATATTGTGTTTGGATTTAACTGGTTATGTTTATCATAAGGATGTAGTACTATGCTTGTTATGCATGTGATTGAGTAATTACTTTATGATATTTAGAATGATGTTTTTATTACTTGGAGTCTTGGTGAGAGGACGGTGTAGCATTGCTTGTGCGCGAGCGCCCTACTATGCCGCAATTTCCTCTCATGGTGTGTTTTCTATTGGATATATATACTGGACATCTTATTTTGATGCAGGTTGTAGGTACTAGGTATCAACTCCACCCGCACAGTTAGGTTTGAGTGTGTCTTATAAAACCTAATGGGTATGATGTGGAAAAATGAAGTTGACAAGAAAGTTCCCCATCCTTGTCCGTCACCTTGTCATTATGTTTGATGATGTGGTCCGTTTGCAATCCTATTTCTGTTTTGGTATCATTCTGTTTTAAGTCATTTAATTTTAATTGTCTAATTAATGTGGTTTTAATTGTTGATATAGTTGTTAGTTCATTATGTTGATGTGCTTATGATTGCATGCATTTTAGTTCACCTTGCGACTTCCAGGAGTAAGTCGATGCTAAGGGGGGGAGGATGTAGTGCCCCTTCGTATCAGTCTTTCTAAACATTTGTGTAAGTGTTTATTTGTGATTTCATTGTCTATTGTGTTATTGGATTATGTGGTTAACGTAATATTTTAATGGCCTTGTTTAATTAGTTAATTAAATTAAAATTGCTTATAAGATAATTTAAATAAAGTTAGAATTAAAATAATAATTAATAAATCAAATTGTGAAATATAAAGTATAAGGTTTATTATTAAATAAATTAAATTAATTTGTTTTATAAAAAGTATTGTTTTAAATTGTATTTAATTATAATTGATAATTTATTATCATGTGAAGATAATTATTTAATTATGGAAAAGTAATGTGATTTTAAATAAATCAATGTGATAATATTTCAAACTGATGTAAAAACAAAGTTAAAATAGAAAAGAATGGGGTGCGTGCACATGCATGACTCCAAACTGGTTTTCAAATCAGAAACTTGCTTTTAACATTGATTTTTGTTTTCAAAAAATATTCCCTTGTTTTATAGTGCTGGTTTTGGAAATTAGGGGGTTGATATTCATTTTCGAAGAAGAAAACTTGTGCTACAAAATAATTCTGAAGAAGATTCCAATTTTCAGGCTTTTGATATTGTTTTTCGAATTGAAGTAATTTGGGAGTGATCAAGTTCAAAGGAAGAATTTGTGGCTATGAAACAAAGGTCTTCAGTTCGTTCTCTCCATTTTTGAGCGTAGGATTCAGGTTGGCCATTGATTTTCCCTTTTTGCATTTGATTTTCCCCTTCTCTTAAAATTTCATTCCATTGTTATGGGTTCACAATTGTTTCTAGTGTTGTTACTAAATTTTATTTAAGGACAAATGGAGGTTTTCTTGGTATTTGATATTTGTTTATGTCTTGTTGTGAGTCCATCGTTTATTCTCTTGGAAGCTTACTCTATGATCATTTTTCTACCTGGTTTGCAGGATAAAACTTTTGCTTGCATTTGTTTGAAAGTTTCTTAAGTCATTTCAACAAACCTATTTCGTGTTCATCATGTAATCATTGTACTCCATGAGGTGATGTTGCTGGAAGCATTCTTCCTGCAGTCACGTGCTTTGTCTATGCTCCTATTCTTTGTGTCATAAGGTGTTTTGTGAAATAGTTGAGCCTTTAAGAATCAGCTATCTCATTTTATTATTAGCATTGCTTCTGAACTCCCCTTCTATGCCTTAGATATAGTAGTAAAGTATTCGCTGCTTTTATGATTGTTCATTTTTCTTTCCTACCACCTAGACCTTTGTAAGGTTCAATTTTGAAATTTAATTTGTTCTATCTTCTTAACTCGACCTTCATGACTCCCTCCAACCATGTTCTAGTAGAAGATTTGATTTTTCTTATCATGACTGTGATGAATTTTGGAAAAAGCATTTGATGCTTGGATTTTCCTTGATAATTTCAATAGTTGATGCTTTTATCTCTAAGGTGAATTTTATTCACAACATTACAGAGTATTGTTGGCCATTCCCTCACCTCCTCCTTTCGAGTCTTTTATATATCCGTGGAAACATTTCTTTGAGTGAATTCTTTAAGAGATATCATGGTAACCAACTAGTGTTGTTTCTAGTTCTAGCTTTGCCCATTCTTTGATTTTGAAGGAAGCTGATTTATATGTAATAACTCCTCCTTTCTGAAATCTGTTTTGTTTGTGGGAAGGTCGACTATGTTACAATTGATGTGGGGGACTTTTGATTCACTATTTCTTGAGTTTAATTGATGAATTTCACTACATTTTGGAGGGATTTACGTCCTTGGCGAGTTTGGCTATTAGGATCAACTTATACAACCAATTTCGGGAGGGGGGTTCTACCTATATGGTGGTTTCCTTTGGTTGATTGCAACATAGATTGATATATATGTTAGATGAAGTAGTTGTCTTAGGTGTTTACTTGTCTCTCTATTCATTTTCCCATAGCCGTGAACATATGAAGTGGTATATGTATGGTTTCTTTATTTTATTTTATGTTTAATGTTGTTTGACAGCTGATACTCCAATTTAAGTATTTTAGAAATGATAATCAATTAAAAATTATATATATAATCACATAAAATTAAAAATATAATCAAATATATTTAGAATAGTAGTCAATTAAATTAAAATCAAACATATATATACATACACACACACACATATATATATATGTATATATAGGTATATATATATATGTATGTATAGATAGATAGATAGATAGATAGATAGATAGATATACATATAAATATACATATACACACATGTTTTAGAATAAAGGTAATTTGTTGGTGTTAAAATATGCTTATTTAACCTCTTTTATTATTTATAATGATTTTATAATGAGTGTAATGATAAAATGCAAATGAAGCTTTAAATGTTCTTTTAAGTTTATCACTTGAAGGTATTAGTGAACTATTGTTCTTAGGTTTGATTTGATTTGATTGATTCTTTGTGAACTATTGTTCTTATGTTCAATTTGATTTTGGTGGGTTTAGCCTTGCACTTGAAAGTGGTTCTCTTTACTATGAAGTTTTAGTGTGAGATGGTGCATGCCTCACTGGATGTATTTACTTATTTGGCTTTGAATTTTTGTGCAAGCTAGCTTACCTCATTTGTGATTATGAGTTGTTGTTACTAGTAGGGAGAGTGGCTTCCCACAGGGGCTAGAACCCTAAGTGGTATCCAGGGTAACTCGTGTGGAAGTTGAGTCAATCAAGTGATAACCTAATAAATAATTAGGGGGATGGGTAGTACACACACACTAATAAAAGATAATGGATGCCTCTCTCATGGCCGAAGTGCTCGTTTAGGTTTCAGATGAGACGAGAAGGCCTAGAATGGTAAATCAACTACTTTGTCTTCATGAAAGGTGAGTTGATTCTGCATGTGTAAGAATGGGGGCCAAGGATCGGTTGAGGTTACCAGGGTAACCCAGGATGGGGGCTGGTAACCTATGAAGATCCGCATTGGCTAACCCATGTCGAGCCATGTGATGACACTCTATCCTTTAGCAACCTTGCATGTTTGTTGTTTCCCCTTATTGCTTTTGTTCCTTTGGAAGCAAATGTTGCCTTGTGTTTGTTGTTACTCTTGTTTGTTGAGTCTTGTTGCTTGAATGCTAGTGTTGTGGGTCTTTCTTTTCAACTCCTAACATAGTGGGTGGGCCTTAGGTTCCACATGGTCGGGTGGAACGTGCTATGCACCCCATTGGGTCGAAGCCAAAAAGCGAGTTGTGCAGAATTGTACCATTTGTAGTGACTCCAGAAATGCACCAGAGTTGGATCCAGTCTTGATGCTTTGTACTTGTTCATTTCAATTGTATTATTCTATGTTATTGTATTATCCCTGTTCATATCGGGAAACACTTCTGTATTAATGTAATCCTTGAATGATGTATCTCCATATCATAAATGTAATGGTTATAATCCTTGGCATTATCTTATGATCGTTGATGGATGCTTATCTTTTATGCAATGTATGTTAATCCTTGTATTATTATGTGTGTATGGTTTCACAGTATCCAATCCTTAATGGTGTTTTATCTATGCAAATATTCATATTTAAATTCATAGATGTGATGGATGGTTTTCATTTATATTATGTTATAGATGTACGTTCATTGATAATTAATTCTATATATTGTTTAAGTGGAATACTTGTATTTAGTTAATCATACTATGGGAGTTGTGTTATGTTTGAGATATCTGAAATGTAATGCAGTCCTGCTACCCCAAGGGACTTAGTTGTATATTGTTTATGCATGGTTTATTATTAGTGATATATGTAATGTACACTTCATACTAGTTTACTTTTTTTTTTAAAAATGTGTCATAAATGTTAGATGTTTTAGTGTCCATTGGGTTTGCATGGCAGTGCGTTACAACAATGATCGTCGCTCATCACCAATTTGCATTTACATTTCAAAAACTATCTGCGATGAGTGATAAAAGGAAGCGATAGACAAGACTTAAGTGAAAACAATTGACGACATGCCCACAAGTTGTTTTAGGATGGGGACCATCTAGGATGACAAATAAAAGGCCTCAAGGACTAAGAACATAATACTTGCAAAATATGTAAAGGCCAAATATGGTTAATTAATCAACCTTTATAAAATATAAGGACATTCAGACCTAGGCATGAGAGATCGGTTACCCCATGAGTTCAAATGACATAAGATGTTTTAAGGCAACTGGAAACGGATAGTAGAAGGTCAACATCGAATTAGGGATTTGACAAGGGCATTGTCCTAAGGGTTTACTAAGTGATATTTTGACAGGAAAATCCCCAAGCAATGTTGATGAACAAAACCCTAAGCTCAGACATGACAAAGTCAAGAGTGGATACATGAAATTTTTAGGGGTTCCATCAGATCCAACCTCTAAAGTTCAATAAAAATAATTTTATACATTATTCATTTGCAATTGAAAGATAACTTAATCACCTCTTTTTTGAGATCTTTGTGGACTACATTTTTGACATCCAATCCCATATTTTCTTTAATGTTTTCAAGATAGTTTAGGGAGAAGGATTTTACTTTCAAAATTCTTTCACCTAGGAACATCAACTGAGATGCTTTGTACAAATTCATCATTATTGTCATATCTTGCCACTATTTTCTAGAGATAGTAGGAAGTCACCATCTTCTAGATAATTAAGAAAGACATCTACATGATTGTTGGTTTCATTAGTAGGAAACATGGGTGTAAGTACAACCTAGCGTGGTTGTTGAAAATTTGGTGAAAGTCCTAAATCTTCTAAGTATAGAGAGATATTTTGAGTAACCGAGTTAGATTGTGTAGAAGGGAAGCAATGTCTAGGTTTTTGGACTGGGTTAAGTGTAGGAGCAAAAAGTTTCATGGTAATGATTAAGGTAATCCCTAGTATAAATCTACAACCATATTTCTTTACATTAATGAAAATAGATTTTTTCATTCTATTATGTTGCATTCTCATTCTAGTGTGCATTTGATAGATTATTTAGGGTCACAAGATTAGTTACCCCTTCATTGGAAAGTGTAGTCACATTTGCATCACATTATATCACAAGTTTATTAGGCTGATTACAATACATTTAAAAACTAATTTAGCATAAAATAAATTACTTGTTTCTTATTGTATTTTTCATGCATTCATTTATTGTGGCACATGTAAGAGATTAAGATGACATATTTGTGGATCAATAGATGTTTGTCCCTCCAAACAAAACATCTAGTGATCCCACGTGTAAATGAAAAAGGAAAGAAGACAATTATGCTTTTGTTATTAATTATTGTGAGACAAATAATTTATAAGAAAAATTAATTAATGATTCAAGGATATATTATTATTGTGCTCTATATTTGAGGGAATGAGATCAACAACATTATTTCAAAGCATTGCACTTTTCATCAATTTATTTTGCACAAGTTACTAAATCCATATATTCGAATAGAAAATTATATGAGAGAATGCCTATCAAATTTTAAAAATTAAAATATAAATAGCCCATATGTTATTTTCTAATTTTTTAAATTAAAAAAATAACATATCGGTTGTTTAAGATTTACTATTTTAAAACTTCTACTTACTATAAATAAGTATCCATTTGAGTACTAGCCAGCTAAAATAGTGCTTTTTAGATTAGATTAAACATATTTTTTGTTCGTAATAGAATACATTTTAGTTTGGATTGTTGCATATAATCAAGTATGAATATTATATTACTGTGTTTTGTAGGAATATTGGTATTCAATGGGCATGCAAATTCCAAATGTGCTAGAGACTGCTTAAGCTTTTGATTGATTATTGTGGTATTAGTTAATAAAAAATTATATAGATACATTGTAATAGTACATTTCCTTCCATAATTACAAATGATAAATTATATTAATAAAAATAATGGAAAAATCAATTGAATAAGAATTGCAGCAAACAAATTTTTGATTTATTTTTATATTATCAAACCAGCTAAAATATATTCAATCAATTTCAAAAAGGAAATAATCAAAATTAATATCTAATATGACAAAAGCAAGTCAATGGGATTTGAGAAACTACATCGAATTACAATATAAAAGTACTACAGTATAAATATCTTAAAATGTGTTAAATAAATAAGCACAAAACTACATAACAAATATAAATAAAGAAGTGTGAGAATACAAATAGATTTACCTTAAACTATTGTAACTAGGTACAAATACGTATAGCTCTATGAGAGCACACCTCAATGAAGCATGACACTAGATAAGATTAATTTATATCATGGTAGAAAATGTCACTTCTAGCTAATAAGTATTGAGCTTTAGCAACCCACAATAACTCTATTATTATAATTGACACTACTTAAATATGATATATTTGTACCTTAAACCATAAAAACTATGTACAAATATATATGGTTTATGAGAGGAATATCACACTAGAGGAGATGAAATTGTACAACCATAGTAGAACATGTCATTTCTAGTTAATAAGTATTGAACCTTAGCAACTCATAACATAGTCAATTTCTATTATAATGATAATGTTAGACATGAAAAATACTTATAGGAGAATGTTGAGGGCTAATGAATGTCACTTTGGTAATCCTAATTAAAATTCAAGAACATCTTCTAAAACATCTCTTAATATCGACTTTTTATGGATCTATGCCACCACTAGAGAAAAGAAGCTTGCAATGTGTTCCTAGCACAATGACCTTGATTATGGACAAGAGAAAGTTATTGATGCCAAAACAAAATAAAATTATGTGTAAAATATATTGTAAATTTGACTTTCAATTATAGACTATATATGTGTGATAGAGATTATAACTCTTGGTGTTATGTGTAGGATTTTAGAAATGACATTAAAATCTCTACTCAATATTTTTGACAATCAAACTAATTACTAATAGAAATATAAAGATTTTAAATCCCAACAAAAAAGAGTTTAATTTGAATAAGTATTATGATGCTAGTTCAAAGGAAGGCTCTCTAATGTATTTTGGATTCAAACCACCTTAAGAGGTGGTCTTATTCTTTTGTGGCACTTTGCCATATGTTTTGTTCTCTCCTAAGTGGGGCGTTGTAGTTTGTTATTGTGTTTTGTCTCTCATGATCCTTACTAATCTTTGTTGTTATTGTTTGTAGTTTTCACTTCCTTGTAAAGGGTTTGCCTTTCTGATCAAAAAATTTATCATAATAATTTGAAAAAAAATAAAATTGAAATTGAAATCTCAAATAAATAGAAATAAAAAATTCTTAGCTTCTCACTCTGCAATTAAATTATGACCAAACCTTTTGAATGGAATGGAGAACTAATTCAAATTCAACAAATAAAAACTTAAATGACACCAAACTGTATTCAACCAAAACTGCTGAGACAAGGTAATAAGTAATTACTTTCAATTAAAAATGACACAGATTCTCAATTAGTACTACATGGAAATAAAATATATCACCGAATTAACCTAATATAAGTAGAGCAAAATATCCCACCAATATTATGGCTATTTCCTTAATCCATTGACAAGGATTACCTTTATTAATAGAACCAGAAGATATTATCTCAAACACTCTCGCTTAGAATTTATGATACAGGATAAAAAATAACTGCCCTTATATGTTTAAGCATTGCAGTGGGAGATGTCACTTCGTCACTGTTGAGGTAGTATAGCTGGACAGCTTTGGCTAGATTCCAATATAACTGCTTGCAGTCGCGAGGTAGAACGCTAGGCTGCAACAACCTCCTCAGTAATTCTTGTGTGCTTTCATTTACTGTCTGTCTAATCCATTCAGTAGCATTCTCAACAGATGCCTCTGGATACTCTTTCATGAACAATGACACGGAGTTGAGCTTTCCTTGCTTGATCTCCCTCTGAAAAACATATGAATAGTTTACTTCCTCTTTCCAGTATTCTTTGAGGTATTGCAAAGACAGTTGGTTGAGATAGTTTTGCTTAAACAACACATTCTAAGCTTTAATTTCTTTAATTTGTTTGAGTAGTTCATCTTAAATCATATTAATAAATGAATTCAATGAACTACATAGACAAATCAAATCTTAAAATGCACTCTTTAAACCCGATCTGTTACCTTATAGCTCTGACTGTCATTCAATAGGCACCCACAAATATTGAGGAGTCCCATTCGACTGCTGTACTCAAGATGGCGGATGGTTTGCTCTGAAATCTCGGGCCCTACAAAATAGAGCGATGTAAAAGTAATTGGTTCCAAGCAAGTTGTTACTTTTCCGGTTTCGATGTATTCCTGCATTGTTGGTATATATCCAGTGTTAACCCATTCACCCTCCTCCATCATTGAGATTGCTAGCCCGTACCACTATAAAATTAAGCACAAAAGAGTATTAATGGGTTATTCTAATGATGCTGTTTTCAAAGCCTCTTGAAAGAAAATTTGTTCGCATCTGCACAATATAAATGAACCATCAAGTAATTCCTAGTCATGGAAAGTATACACACCATTTCTCTTAAATGGGTGCCAACATCCCGGCCCAGGCATCTTGACCAATATCATTGACAGTGTTATAAATTGCAGAGAACAAAATTTTGGCATAGTCTGAATGATTACATATCCCTGTTGGGTGCCACCTGCAAGACATTTGAAATATACTGATTAAGGAATCAGGGGCCTATATCCTCTATCTAATGCATTTGCAATGAGAATTCATTTTAAAATGGACTGCACTATTAAATCATTATGACAGCTATATAATTCAACAATTTTGCCTACAATTACCTTTTAATAGCTTCAACAAAACACTGAAGCTCTTCTTTGGAGCCCGCCGCATCATAAAAGTCATCCTTTAGCACAGTAAGAACTGCAATCTTAGTCCATACGATACGTGCAGTAGACATTTCAGGGCTAAAAAGTGCTGAGGCAGCAGAAAAATAGGAGTTTACAACCTTTTGTCGAGCAAAGTGTAGGTTACCAAGTTTAGAGTCTACACTCCATCTGTTATGGTAGACAAAAACAGAAACTCTTAACAAGGTTTGCATACCAGTGTGTGTAATTTCCAAATACCTACTTCTTACTTACTTTTCTAACTCCCGCAAGTCCTCCTTTTGTACTGCTAGGCAACTATTATAGTCCTTTTTGGCTAAACTTAAAAAACAATCATTCCCTAAACTGGGGATCCTGCAACCGAATTCGAAGGGCCAATAATACTATTGAAGTAGGTGAGTAAATGAAAGGATCATGTAGATCTAGATCCGTGAAAAGTTACTTGTAAGAGGTCTTTCCAATCCGAATATCATCATCAGAACCATAGTTTTTGATGTATCTTAAATGTTCTATTCTCTCCAAACTAGCCTTCCCAGGGACACCCAGTGCATACTTAACCTGCAAGGAACAAATTGCCCACAAAGCTTAATGATACACATTATTTCAAACAATAGTCATTTGCACCCTAAGGATTAACTTGATTACCTCTTCACTGAGGGTTGTATTTTCATCATCCATTTTAAAATTCTCAAGATAGTTTTGGGAGAGGGATTTTGCTTCTAAAATTATTTCACCTGGGAACATCAACTGAGATGCTTTGTACAAGTTCAACATTGCTATCATAGCTTGCCCACTTTTTTCTAGAGATGGTAGGAAGTCACCATCTTTCAAATAATTGAAAAAAAGACCTACACGATGTTGTGCAAGCGGAAGCTAAACAACCCAAAATAAATAAAATAGTTGCAACACAAATTAGTTGCAAACAAATAACAGAGAAAATAAAATAGAACAAATAATACAGTAGACACAGATTTACGTGGTAAAACCTTGACAAAATGCCAAGGAAACATCCACGGGGCCAAGTATTGGTATTCTTATTGCTAAGGAAAAACCAGATTACAATCTTCACAGCTGCTGCTATCAATTACATTTCAATTAACTTTACCTTCAAGGCACAAAGATATATAGAATATCTTCTAAATATCAATAGTCACCAAACATAGAAAAAACAAGTTTATTCCTTTGAAGAAATTAGAAATTTCCTTTCAAAGTAAAACTACTTTTCTAAAGATAAGATAAGATTTATCTTCACGGATTTTTCCCTCCTTGTTTTACAGATTTATTGTTGTCACAATCCAACAATCTCCACCTTGACAACAATTTACTTGATACCTACCCAAGCCCACTCATCACCTTTGCTGCAAACCAAGAGAAGCCAAACTCCACCTCAGCTTCTCTAACAATACTGGTTTAATAAACATATCTGCACAATTTTCTGGTGTATGTTCACTTTCTCAAGAGTTACTCCACCTTCACTAATAACTTGACTTACAAAATGGTACTTAATTTCAATATGCTTGGTCCTTCTATGATAAGCTGGAGTTTTAGCCAAATGGATAGCACTTTGACTATCACAAAATATAATCACTTTGTCTTGCACTTTTCCAAACTCACCCAAAAGACCCTTGAACCAAATTTCCTCTTTACATGCATCTGAGACAGCCATATACTCTGCCTCATTTGTGGATAAAGCAATTGTTTCTTGAAGCTTTGACATCCAACAAATAGCTCCACCTGCAAGAGTAAAGACATAACCCGAAGTAGATCTCCTTTTGTCCAAATCACCTGCAAAATCTGAATCAATATAACCACATACTGAATCACTACGACCATTATAGGTGATACAATAATCACTTGTGCCTCTAAGATACCGAAGCACCCATTTCACTGCTGCCCAATGCTCTTTACTTGGATTTTCCATGTATCTACTGACAACACCAACTACATGTGAAATATCTAGTCTTGTACATACCATCACATACATTAAACTTCCTATTGTATTAGCATATGGTACACAAGACATATAATCCTTTTCTTCTTTATTACTAGGACATAAACTTGAAGAAAGCTTAAAATGGGAAGCTAAAGGGATATTTATTGGTTTCACATTTTTCATACCGAATCTTATGAGGTTTTTCTTCACATATTTCTGCTATGATAACCAAAGCTTACCATGTTCCCTATCTTTATGTATTTCTATGCCCAAAATTTGTTTTGCTACTCCTAGATCCTTCATATCAAATGTCCTAGCCAACTAAGCCTTCAACTTATTAATTTCAACCATGCTTTTGCTTGCTACAAGCATATCATCAACATATAACACCAAGATAATGAATAAACCATTTTCCAAACTTTTAAAGTAAACACAACGGTCATACTCACTTGTAAAGTTTTGGCTCACCATGAAGGAATCAAACTTCTTGTACCATTGCTTGGGTGACTACTTTAGGCCATACAATGACTTCTTGAGTTTACAAACAAATTTCCTGTTGCGATCTTGAACAAACCCTTTTGGTTGTTCCATATATATCTCCTCATCCAAATCTTCATGAAAAAATGTTGTTTTAACAAATAACTGCTCTAACTCAAGATCACGTAATGCAACTAATGCTAACACAACCCAAATAGAAACAAGCTTAACAATTGGTGAAATTTTTTCATGAAAGTCAATACCTTCCTTCTGAGAATATCCTTTTGCTACCAATCTTGCCTTGTACCTTTCAATTTTATCATCAACACCCTTCTTTAGTTTGTAGACCCATTTGCAACCAACAACTTTCCTACCCTTTGGAAGTTCTACCAAGTCCCATGTTTTATTCTTCTCCAAGGAATCAATTTCTTCTTTCATTACTATTTTCCATTTAGCACTTTCAGTGTCATCCATTGCTTCCTGATAACAACTTGGTTCCCCATAATTATAAATTAAAGCAACAGATGAAGCAAAATCATCATACCTTTTAGGAAGATTTCTAACTCGTGTAGATCTCCTTAGAGATGGTTGTGGCATTTCCACATTTTCTTGTATGTTTCCTACATTCACATCCACATCTTCATCTCCATAAGCTTCTTCTTGCTCCCTATTTTCTGTAGATGGTTGAGTTTCCAACATAAACTTGTTGATATTGAGGTACTTGTTCCTACTCCAAATCAACTTCTACAACACTTGATTTCATTAGAGAAGATTCATCAAACACTACATCTCTGCTAACATGATGATTTTGTGGTAGTAGGATCCCACAATCTACATCCCTTAATTCCATCACCATAACCAACAAAAATGTATTTCTTAGATTTGGGGTCTAATTTAGAACACTGGTCCTTTGAAAGAAGAGCATATGCATCACAATTGAAATTTTTTAGATTTGAATAATCACATGAATGACCTGTCCATACCTCTCCAGGAATCTTACAATCTATTGCAACTGATGGTGATCGATTTATCAAATAGCGTGTTTTATTAACTACTTCCCACAACTCTTGCTCCAACTTGGCATTACTGAGCATGCTCCTTGCTCTCTCTAGAAGAGTCATGTTCATGTGCTCAACAACACCATTTTGCTGAGGAGTGTAAAATGTGGTTTTATGCCTTTCGATCCCAACTTCCTTACAATAATTTTCAAACTCCAATGATGTGAACTTGCCTCCATTATCTGTTCTTAAACACTTGATTGATCTACCAGTACTATTTTCAACCAAAGCTCTAAATTTCTTGAATACACCAAACACATCAACTTTAATTTTAAGAATATAGACCCACACCTTTCTAGAGTAATCATCCATAAATTTCATAAAATATGAGGCTCCTCCAAAAGAAACTGTAGGGGATGGTCCCCAAACATCTGAATGAATATAGTCTAGAACACCCTTACTTGTATGACTACCTAATTTAAACTTATTTCTACACTACTTTCCAAAGATACAATGCTTGCAAAAATTCAAATTCAAAGACCTTAAATTTGGAAGTAACTTATGGTTTACTAGTACCTTTAGCCCTTTCTCGCTCATATGACTCAATCGTTGATGCCATAAAAGAGTAGAATCATCTGTTTCCTTAGATACCACCGATGCTTCATTTATCTCAGTACTCCCAATTAGCCTATAAAGGTTTCCAACTTTTGTAGCCTTCATGACCACCAAAATTCATTTGGATACTTTCAGTACTCCACCTTGACAAGAAAATTTATAACCACCATAATTTAAAACTCCTAAAGAAATTAAATTCCTTTTAAGTTTTGGTACATGTCTTACCTCTGTTAATGTCTTTACAACACCATCAAACATTTTAATCTTAATGCTCCCAATCCCAACAGTCTTACATGAAACATTGTTTCCCACAAGAACAACACCACCATCAATAGCTTGGTAAGTAGAAAACCAACTCCTATGTGGACACATATGATTTGAAGCACCAAAATCTAATAACCATTCCTCATCACGATGTGAGAAATCACAAATAGATAATACTTCATCGACCATACCTAAACTTGTCTCAGCTGGATTTGCTTCCTTTTTGGAGTCATCATTATCTTCTTTCCTCTTCCAACAATATTTCTTGAGATGCCCATTTTTGTTGCAATACCAATATTTTCCCTTACCCTTTTTTCCTTTTGACTTAGATTTGGATGTTCCTCTCAAATTCTCCCCTTTTCCTATGGATCAACCTCTAGCCACCATTGCTTTTGGTGTGGAGGTATCTTATTTAGACTTCGGTCATACCTCTTTAGACAACAAAACTCTCACAACAAAATCAAATTCAAGGGTGTCAGTTGTGCTAAAGCTAATAGAAGTGACTAAGTGATTCCACAAATTGGGAAATGAACACAACAAAGAACTGCCTTGTCTTCATCTTTGATTTTTACACCAATACTAGCTAATTAACAAATAAGAGTATTGAAAACATTTAAATGATCAGCAATTTTTATACCTTCCTTCATTCGCAAACTATACAATTGCATCTTCAAGTAGATTTGGTTTGTCAAGGACTTTGTCATATAAAGACTCTCCATTTTGCTCCATAAGCCTGTAGCCGTATCCTCTCCAACAATATTAAAATGAACCTCATCTACCAAACACAACCGAATTGTGCTAAGAGCTCTCATATCCGGATCTTCCTAGTCCTCATCAGTCATATTTGCAGGTTTCTTTGCCTTTCCTATCGACGCCTTGTGCAACCCTTGTTGCACTAACAAATCATGCATCTTCAGCTTCCAAAGCTCAAAGTTATTCTTCCCATTAAATTTCTCCACCTCAAACCATGCATTCGAAACCTTCACCATTTGATGTTGCAAAAATAACACCAAATCCTAACATAGTAGGTGCAACAATAATTGCTTTGATACCACTTGTTGTGTGAGTAGAAGCTAAAAAACTTAGAATAAATAAAATATTTGCAGCACAAATTAGTTGCGAACAAATAACAAAGAAAATAAAACAGAATAGAATAACATAGTAGACACAGATTTACGTGATAAAACCTTGACAAAATGCCAAGGAAACATCCACAGGGCCAAGTATCGATATTCTTATTGCTTAGGAAAAACCAGATTACAATCTTCACAGTTGCTGCTATCAATTACATTTCAATTAACTTTTCCTTCAAGACACAAAGATATATAGAATATCTTCTAAATAACAACAGTCGCCAAACATAGCAAAAACAAGTTTTATTCCTTTGAAGAAATTAGAAATTTCCTTTCAAAGTAACATTTATTTTCTAAAGATAAGATAAGATTTATCTTCATAGATTTTTCCCTCCTTGTTTTACGGATTTATTGTTATCACAATCCAACACACGATTGGTAGTTTCATTAGTAGGAAACAATAATGTAAAGAATGACGCATCACATGAAATATCCCCAATGTCTATGCATCTCTAGACTCTAGTAGTAAATAATTCTTTGAGTTAGAAACTACCATGCCCAAAGTTACATATCCATCATTACTGGTACTCATGCCTAACAAACAAAAATCTGAGAGACATTCAATGGTTTAAAGTTAAAGCATTTTTTGGTTTATTCAAAAGAACTAGAGACACATCATATCCATTCTATCGTAGAATCCTAAAACTGATGGAACTAAATTAATTATGTCTGATGTTGATGATATTCCCTGATTTATTTCATTCTCTATTCAACATTTTCCCATTGAGAATATTGATTCAGAAAAAATGGAAACCAAGCATAGAAACTACATTATCCAATCATAAGCGAGGGATTTACGAATTACCTATAGACATTATCTAGAACTTGTTTTATCTCACACTTGAAATGTCTTGCTATACCTAATCTCTCCACCATATCCAGCATTGAAAGACTAGTGATCAACTTTATGGGATAAACATTAGGCACCACACCAACAAAATACTACATGTTTAGTGTGTATGAAACTGATAAAATGTCATTAAACCATATACATAATATTTTAAGGACCAACCTCCATTCCCCAAATTTTCTAGCATAGAATTCAAATACATAAGGCAAGTAAGTTTTCTAGTATGCATTAGAGCACAAGCAGTTGCAAAGGGAGAATGGAAGAGTGAGCCATCCTTGCTCTCATGTCTTAACACTTTATTCTAGTCAACAATGCTCTGAATACCCTCTACGATGAAAACCAAGGATGGTTTATACTCATTCATATGTTCTATTCCTATGCTGCAAAAATGAAAACATTACTCAAATTATAAGAATAAATAAAAATAATGATTGGAATTCAAAAGTATTGAATTAATTGCAAAATTTACCTTTTAAGGTTTTCTTCTCGCTTAGTGAGCATTAGTTCTATAGGAGGTGAATCATAAGGGAGTTCCAAGAACAAGTATCTTGCATCTTCTAACATTGCAACAAAGATTAGATCAAATCCAATGGGATTATACCAATCCTCATCGGTTATCTTTCCAATATTTTCTTTTATAAACCTGAAACCAGTGGGAGAATAAAAAATGACCCCAAAATCTTACATCATAGGTTTTACACATTTGTACTCATATGATCAATATTTATAAAAATATATATTTAACATAAAGCTCAAAATATTCACAAAAGTGTTATATAGATAGAGGATCATATTTATAAAAATATATATTTAACATAGTGTCAATTATAATTGAGTGGAAATGGATGATTATGATTCTTTCAATACTAATAATAAATGAGTAGGTTGATCTTGAAAATTATAATAGGATCTAACACATTTATCATCAATTTTACAAATAAAGCTACCAAACATGATAACAATGAAGGAAAGATATATAAGCAAATATCTACTAAAGATCTCAAGAATAAGGACATGTAGCCAATTCATGTGTAACATGTATGTTAGGCACTTCAAAGAAGACATCACAATTGATGGGTGTACACACACATGTATGTGTACATATGCATGTATGTGTGTGTATATATGTATATATGTGTCATATACACACACAAATATGCATATATACACATGTATGTGTGTGTACACCCATCAATTGTGATGTCTTCATTGAAATAAATTCTAATGTAGAACATTTGATGATAAATTGTGTAGACAATTTCAATATCTTTGATATTTGAAATAATAATTTATAATAGTTAAAAAATAAATATAAATAATTCAAAAAATATATATATTTTTATCATAATTTAAAACACTAATATTCTTTATGTTGAAATTTAAAAAAAAAAACTATAATATAATATAAATAGTGAAACAAAAAGAGAATTGTAAAAAATAGACACCCTAATATCCACAATAATTGATAATAATTCTAGAATCAAATATATAAAAAAAAGTCTTACCCATTTCCACATTTTTTGTGCCAAGATTCCATCTTCTAAGTGCAATAATGCATGCCAAGGTGTGAGAAAGATGATCTTTAATATAAGGAAAATCTAATGATCCCCAAGATCCATTAGAGAGTTGATTGTCCATTATCTATGAAAGACATTGTGGGAATTGTGGTAATTGAGAGTTTTCCAAAGAGGGGACCATTGCTACCCAAGCTGTATCATATGCAGAAACATATGCATGTCCTCTTTCAATTTCTAAAAATAAAAAAAAACATATCCTCATAATATCTACATCTATGCATTCAATGGTAGATCCAAGTTGCTGTCTTCATATGAGCAACCTATCAAATAGTGAGATGCCCAATTATTGAATATATTATACACACATGATAGTTTTCAAATTCATTTCTTATAAGTTTATAAAAATAAAAAATTAGCTAATTTAATTATACTTCAATAATTGAGTATTGTTAAAGGATGTTAATTTGGTCACATTTTCTCCATAATGTCAAAGAAAAATAGCATTCTTACCATTCTCAAAGCCAAATTTATTTTATTTATTAAAGAACACTTGAATATATATATATATATATATCTTGAAAGAATCATTCTTTAATAATGTACTTGTAGATTTGAGGTCTTGACATGATGTTGTGCTATGAGAGAACTGGAAAATAGAAGATCCTTCCAATAAATAATGACAAAAATTCAATACAAAATGAAGGAAAAAAACTCTTATAAGATATGTTCCACACAAAATCTTGATCAAAGAACATCCAATTATAAATTGTCCACTAATCTCATATTCCAATCATAATGTTCAATACATTTACTGAATTAAAACAGTAAAGAACAATAAAAGCTCCTCCTTGCAGATTGTTCATTGGATCGAACTAAACTTTAGTGGTACCTTACAGAGTAAATCATAACTGCTGAAATAAGAGCCAACAACATCAGGAAATTTTGAAACAAAAAGAAGTCAATTTGCATAAAAGCAAATTTTCCGCATTGCAGTTTGTTTATTAGAATAAAATCATGATTTCAAATTATGAGTTTGACTTATAAAATTACAGGATTGAATCCTGATAGCAATATCATAAAATCATGATTTAAAACAAACTACACATAAATTACACACAAGAAGATGGATAGACAAACCAGCCCATTTTTAAACTGGACACCTATATCACCTACAGACTTGGTGGAAATATGGCGTTTTCTATTTCTGAATCGCCATTGAGAAAATCTGGCAAATGGGTATGGAGATGGAAGGCCAGTAGTTGCAAAGTTTGCAGAATTTGGGATGACAAAATTTTAAGTGCTCCCATATTTGCTGATCTGAAGGAGAATAATGCCATTTATTTATGTGTATTGATGTTTAAATAGAGTGTTTGTGTAGGAAAAGACAAAGATAGATTATTCGAGCAAATTCAGAAGATTCTGTACAATTATAATAGATTAGATAGAACGTTTCAGTAAATGCATAAGGTCTATAATTTTCTTTAGTACCCAGATTCTGTTCAAGTAGGAACAAAGTTAGCAGAAAGATGGAACATTTCAGTAAATTTCTAAAATGTATGGTGGTTTCTAAAATTAGAGAAGAAGATTGAGAGAAGAAGATTTATAATTATTTTAAAAATTCAGTATTTTAAATAGAAAATTTATTAATCTTATTTTTAAAAAATATAAATATATTTGACTAAATCTATTTCATTTGATTTTATAATCATAAATTATAAAAAATTAAAATTAATCTATTTAATATTTGTGTTGTTTTTCAATCTTTTATCTAGCAAGTTTATATGAATTTAAAAGTAACTTTGCTAATTGAATTTAATATTCATTTAATTTAGTGTAGATAGGGTACTTGGGTTATATTTGAGATTAAAAATTTAATTTTTAATGGTTAATAAGTTAATATTAATGTTAAAAATGTTATCACTAAAATTTCTTTCATGTAATCATATTTTTCTAGTTAAGAGTAAGTTGGTTTTTATATACATGGTTTTAGCTTAACAAGAATTATATTTGTCTCATAATGTTGCAATTGAGACAATCAATAATAATAAATTAGATAAAAATTTATCTGTTTATATATCTAATTATTGATTGTTATTAAGCATAAATTTTAAGAGGCATTATTGCTACACTCTATGATACTCCAAGGTACAATCCTTTTTGTATCCATGGGGTTTTGCAAAGGCAAAGGGTGAATATGCTCATTGATAGTAATGCTATTCACAATTTCATCTAGATGAGGGACTAATAGAAAATTGATGTTCAAAATAGAGGATTTTGAAGGGTTCAATATAATGGTGGACATTGGATTCACTATCCAATGTACTAGAAATATCCCTCAAGAAAATATTAATTTGGAAGGATATGATATGAAGGATTATTTTTATGTTATCATCATATGAGAGATATATATGGTCTTGGTTATCTAGTGACTACACTCTTTATGCAAGATCACAAACAAATTCTAGACTGTGGAACTAAAATTTTTTCAAAAGGGAAAGAAGTGATACTCCAAGGAATTACAAACAAAGAATCAAGGATTGTATATACAAAAAGAATGAAGAGAATTTTTTAGCATGGGAAAGGAGCATGGAGGCTCAATGTTTGGTCACTACAAAAAAAACCCATTGATGGTAAGAAATCCTATGATGTGTACATAAAAAATATCTTGGAAATACATGATAAGGTGTTCAACAATATTCCTTAAGGGAGATTGCTAAATAAAGGCTTTGAAAATGTTATTGAGATCAAAGAGATCAGTAAAACCATCATCATTACTCCCTACCACCATCGTAGGAGGCATAAGGAGAAAATTTAAAAGGTAATAAAGGAACTACTAGACATTGGACACATCAAAACCAACTCAATTCCCTTTGTTTCATCTATAGTTTTGGTGAAGAAGAAAGATGACACAATATGGATGTGCATTGACTATAGAGCATTGAACAAGAAGATTATAAAAAACTCATACCCACTCCCCAAGATTTATGAATAATAGACGAGCTTCACAAATTAATCTACTTTTCAAAAATAGATCTTAGATTGGGTTACCATCAAATCTAAGTCTAAGAGGAAGATATTTACAAGAGGGTTTTTTTTGTGTTGCTACAAGCATTATAAATTTTCGGCAATGCTATGTGGTTTGAAAAATACCCCAAGGACCTTTATATCATGCAATAAATCAAATTTTCTATAAGAAATTGAAGAATTTTGTCCTTTTCTTCCTTGATGACATTCTAATCTATAACAAGATGTGGGAGGAGCACCTTTGGCATATTAGGACTACCCTGGACCCCAAAGAACTTAACATCATTAGTACAAATGGAGTAGAGGTGGGTATGAATAAGATCAAGACAATTTAGGACTAGCCTCCCCCAAAGACCTTAACATAGCTACAATAATTCTTTAGCCTTTACAACTATTATAGACAACTTGTGAAGGGATTCTCTCAACTGGTAGCACCCTTAGCTAAAATAACAAAGAAGGGATATTTCGCATGGAATGAGGTTGCATAGTGAGCTTTTGACAAATTGAAAGAATTTATGAGCTCATGCTACATGTTGGATATTCTATATTTCCCCCTTCCTTTCACTTTTTAAGGCAATACATTAGAAAAATGAATTAGAGTCACGCTTATGCAAAATAAGCACTTGATTGCATTTGAGGGTTGAAAAATCATGAAGATGGAAATATGATTCTCTATATATGATAAGTATACACACATTAAATAAATTTAGGTAGTACTCTGTGGGTGGCCAATTTTGGGTTAAAATTGAACATAATAACTTTAGGTATTTTCTTAATTAGAAGGATTTGAATGAGAATTTTATTAAAAGTGAGTAACCAAACTTAAATCATATGATTTTGAAATTGAATATAAATTAAAGGATTGAAAAATACTATTTTTAATACTTTTTCTAGAAGTCCAAACTTATATTCAAACATGTATCATATCTCTACTTACTAGAAGGTAAAAATCATAGTAGAATATCCTAAGAATGTGTTTGCAGCTGAAATGATAGAAGGGAAGATGTTGGTGGTAGGTACATATTTTACAACAAAATCATTCTCTAAAACGGAAGATTCTATTTGGTGCTAGAATCAAGAATGAAAGTAAGATTTGAGGGAATTTCATGACACTCCCTTTGTAGGAAACTATGGGTATTTCAAGACCTACAAGTATATCAAGCAAATATTCACTTGGAAAGGACTCAAGGATGATGTCCTTAATTATACCAATGAATGCATTATTTCTTAAAAGAATAAAATAAAAACTAAAATTCCCAATAGGTTTCTTGCAACCTCTACCTATTCTAGAGTTGAAGTGGGACAGTGTTTCAATGGAATACATCATTATACTTCCTCAATTCTAAGGTAAGGTCTGCATATATATTTTTGTAAATAGACTCACAATGTATGAACATTTATTTACTATTTCTTCAAAACTTACGGTGCCACAAGCCATTGGAATGCTCTTTAAAGAAGTGTTGAAGAACCATGGACTATCAAACAACATCATGAGTGATAGTGACAATCATTTCATGAATTTTTTTTCAGTAAGATCTCTTCCTTTTGGTAGGAACCAATCTTACACCCAACACTAGCCACCACCCACAAATAAATGACCAAAATAATATTGTGAAAAAATAGGTGGAATATTCTTTGAGAAATTATGTTACTAATTAATTTAGGAGACATGTATCAAATGGCTCCATATTAGAGAACACTGCTATAACACCAATTATCATATGTTAATCAAGATGACACCATTCATGGATTTATATGGATATAAAGTTGGAAACGTTGTTGACCTTGCTCTATTAGACAAAAAGGTCTTAGCCTGGGCAAGTGATGTAGTCAGGAAAATCCAAGACATCTGGAAGTCACTCAAGAATAATTTCTAGTAAGCTTAGAATCAATATTAGGTGTATGCAAATTGCCACAAGATTGAGAGAAAATTTGATTTTTGAGACATGGTTTTTGTGAGCCTTTATCCATACAAGTAATCTTTCTTGAAGGTAAACCAACTGAAAAAAATCAAGCCAAATTTTTATAGACCTTACAAAATTTTGAGAAGGATTAGTGTATTTTCTTATCAGTTGAAGATACCTAAAGGAAGATTCATAATGTATTTCATATGCATTGTCTCAAAGGAGTACTTGGAAATATGTAGTACCTTGAAATGAGTTTCCTTTGATTGATGAAGAAGACAAGTCCATTTTGGTTTTTTAAGCTTTCATGGGTGTGAGGGAGAGGAAGCTTAGAAGTAGAAGCACCAAGAAATATTTGATTTGGTGGAAAGATCTCCCCACATGGGATGCAATATGGGAAGGCCCTCAAATTTTAGAACACCCAAACTTACAATTTCTTGAGGACATGCAATTTTGAGTGGGGCAATCTTGTGATGTCTCATTTCTGATTAATTTGTTTATACATAGTGGGTTTATTCTTGTGTGCCTCTCTTGGTATCATTTATGGTGTTTTTTCCATTTTTTAGTTTTTCTTTCCTTCCAACTCTTTTTCCCCCTTTTTTCTATCAAAGTTTTAAACTTTTCCATCCCATCATGCCTTCCATATATTTTTCAAACTTTTGGACTTTTCTTTATCGATATGCCCATTGTTTGACCCATAATACCCTAACCTATAGTATGCATCTTGTGATATCTCCCATGATCCTTGATCCTTTTTATACTCACCTTTATTTTTTCTCTTTCCAAACTTTCTAATAATATAAAAAATGACCTATTTTTGGTGCCTTAACTTTCAAAACTAGAATCTTGTGAGTCTTGTTGGATATAAAAGAGTGTCCATGTCCATTGTAGTGTCATCATCTACACTTAAAATGCACACATTACTCGTGGATCCATAAATAGAAATTTAAGTCTTATAGAAAGAAGCCTCCACAAAATAACTCACAACAAAAAACTCCACTTTCAATCATCTTTTCATTCCTTTGTCTGTATTCACGACTTCATTTCCTTATTTGCTTGTGCTAGTGGTCATAGAATAAGTGAATCAAATTTTTATAACTACCTAGTTATAAAACAATGGAATCATATTTTTTCATAAGAATACAATCTCATCGAATAATGGATTATAAATAAATAAATAAATAACAAAATAATAGGTAAGTCAATTTTTTATTATAAATAAAGTTGTCTTTCAAATATTAATATACATTTTAGTATAGTATCAATGTTCTATTATTAATTTAATGCTAATTTATTTAGCAACTAAATTTATTTAATAATCTTAAATACCTAATCAATGTATCATATTTTTTTGTTATGTAAAAATCATAGCATATCAATGTTAAGATATTACCTTCTAACTCTTGTCATACATCCATCTAGTCATTCATTATATCATCACCTAAAAATCCAACTCGAGAAATCCATCATCTTTCTAGGGGTCATGTTGATAGCTTTGTAGTTTATTATTTTATGATTTCTTGCCAATCAAATTTATACTAAAGCTGGCTAACTCCTAGACAAAACGCATGAAAAACATACATAACAATATACACGAAAATATAAATAACATGACGAGATGTTGTAGTGCAGGGCTCACCAGACGGGTGATTACCGAGTAATGCGGTAGATAGGAGCAAATGTTCGGCGATGGTTAGGTAGGAGTTAACGGTGCCATCAGATGGGTTTTCCTACCTATTGCTGGAGGAAAAAGGTGGGCAGCTTAGCTTTGTCAACAAGTTTCTTTTGTCTGCACGGGAAAAGTGGATAGGAATGATGTGGGCCTTTTTGTAGCCTTTCCTATTTCGAAAAAGAATAGTGAAAATAATATTTGTTTCCAGTCTACATGTTGAAAGGGAAAGCTGAAGGTTTGAGTGCACGTGGATGAGTTGGAGGAGAAAAGCGAGCAAATCAATGTTGTAAGCTGAAGTGTGGAGTGCATATGGAGGACTTGGAGGAGAATATCAACCAAATCAAGGTGAGGGGTAATTCAGTTGTAGGCAAAGGGTTTTACAAGATATTTTAATTTGTAATTTGGGAAACACAATGTGGAGTATTTCAGTTACTTGAATATCCATGTTTAAAATAGTATGAATTTCTTAAAAATCACACATTCCATTGTTGTGTTTTAATTTCAGTCAATTGAAAAAAAAAAAGTGCACAAAATAATTGTGAATGGGAAACACAGTGCTAGGTTTTAGTTATTTGAATCTCCTTGTTTAAATGTAAAGGGTTATCTCATGGTGGGTTGCTTGATTCTTTAACACCCATGCTTTTGCAACATGGAATGTTACAAAACAGTATGAATGTCTTCGAAATCACACATTCCATTATTGTGTTTTAATTTTAGTTAATTGAAAAAAAAAATTAGAAAATAATTGTGAATGGGAAACGTAGTGTTGGGTTTCAGTTATTTGAATCACCTTGTTTAAATGTAAAGGGTTGTCTCATGGTGGGTTTCTTGCTTCATAACACCCACACTTTTGTAACATGGAATGTTACAAAATAGTATGAATGCCTTCGAAATCACAAATTCCATTGCTGTGTTTTGACTTAAGTCAATTGAAAAAAAAAGTGCACAAAGAAATTGTGAATGGGAAACACAGTGTTGGGTTTAAGTTATTTGAATCTCCTTGTTTAAATGTAAAGGGTTGTCTCATGGTGTGTTGCTTTCTTCTTAACACCCATGCTTTTGCAACATGGAATGTTACAAAAAAGTATGAATGTCTTCAAAATTACAAATTCCATTGTTGTGTTTTAATTTCAGTCGATTGAATTTTTTTTTTCACAAAGTATTTATGAATGGGAAACACAGTGTTGGGTTTTAGTTATTTGAATCTCCTTGTTGAAATGTAAAGGGTTGTCTCATGGTGGGTTGCTTGCTTAATAAAACTCACACTTTTGCAACATGAAATGTTACAAAACAATATGAATGTATTCAAAATCACACATTCCATTGTTGTGTTTTAATTTTAGTGGATTGAAAAAAAGTCCACAAAGTAATTGTGAATGGGAAACACAGTGTTGGGTTTCAGTTATTTGAATCTCCTCATTTAAATGTAAAGTGTTGTCTCATGGTGGGTTGCTTGATTCTTAACACCCACACTATTGCAACATGGAATGTTACAAGATAGTATGAAGGTCTTCGAAATCATACATTCCATTGTTGTGTTTTGATTTCAGTCGATTAAGAAAAAAAATTGCACAAAATAATTGTGAATGGGAAACACAGTGTTGGGTTTCAGTTATTTGAATCTCCTTGTTTAAATGTAAAGGTTTGTCTCATGGTGGGTTTCTCACTTGTTAACACCCACACTTTTGCAACATGGAAAGTTACAAAATAGTATGAATGTCTTCAAAATCACACATTCCATTGTTGTGTTTTAATTTTAGTCGATTGAAAAAAAATTGCACAACATAATTGTGAATGGGAAACATAGTGTTGGGTTTCAGTTATTTGAATCTCCTTGTTTAAATGTAAAGGGTTGTCTCATGGTGGGCTGCTTGCTTCTTAACACCACTACTTTTGCAACATGGAATGTTACAAAATAGTACAAATGTCTTGGAAATCACACATTCTATTATTGTGTTTTAATTTCAGTCGATTGAATTTTTTTTTCATAAAATAGTTGTGAATGGGAAACATAGTGTTGGGTTTAAGTTACTTGAATATCCTTATTGAAATGTAAAGGGTTGTCTCATGGTGGGTGTCTTGCTTCTTAAAACCCACACTTTTGTAACATGGAATGTTACAAAATAGTATGAATGTCTTCAAAATCACACATTCTATTGTTGAGTTTTAATTTTAGTCAATTGAAAAAACAAGTGCACAAAATAATTGTTTATGGAAAATACAATGCTAGGTTTCAATTATTTGAATCTCCTTGTTGAAATGTAAAGGGTTGTCTCATGGTGGGTTGCTTGATTCTTAATACCCACACTTTTGCAACATGGAAAGTTACAAGACAATATGAATGTCATAGAAATCACAAATTCCATTATTGTGTTTTAATAAATCAGTCGATTGAAAAAAAAAAAAAGTGCACAAAATAATTGTGAATGGGAAACATAGTGCTAGGTTTTAGTTATTTGAATCTCCTTGTTTAAATGTAAAGGGTTGTCTCATGGTGGGTTGCTTGCTTCTTAACACCCATGCTTTAGCAATATGAAATGTTAGAAAATAGTATGAATGTCTTCAAAATCACACATTCCATTGTTGTTTTTTAATTTTAGTTGATTGAACAAAAAAGTTCATAAAATAATTTTGAATGGGAAACACAGTGTTGGGTTTCAGTTATTTCAATCTCCTTGTTGAAATGTAAAGGGTTGTCTCATTGTGGTTGCTTGCTTCTTAACACCCACGCTTTTGCAACATGGAATGTTACAAAATGTATGAATGTCTTTGAAATCACACATTCCATTGTTGTGTTTTAATTTTAGTTGACTAAAAAAAAAAAAAAATAATTGTGAATGAGAAACACAATTCGGGGTTTTAGTTATTTGAATCTCCTTATTGAAATGTAAAGGGTTTCCTCATGGTGGGTTGCTTGCTTCCTAACACCCACACTTTTGTAACATGGAATGTTACAAAATAGTATGAATGTCTTCAAAATAACACATTCTATTGTTGTATTTTAATTTTAGTGGATTGAAAAAAAAGTGCACAAAATAATTGTGAATGGGAAACATAGTGCTGGGTTTCAATTATTTGAATCTCCTTGTTTAAATGTAAAGGGTTGTCTCATGGTGGGTTTCTTACTTCTTAACACCCACGCTTTTGCAACATGGAATGTTACAAGATAGCATGAATGTCTTCAAAATTACACATTCCATTGTTGTGTTTTAATTTTAGTCAATTGAAAAAAAAAGTGAACAAATTATTGTGAATGGGAAACAAAGTGTTGGGTTTCAGTTATTTGAATCTCCTTTTTGAAATATAAAGGGTTGTTTCATGGTGGGTTGCTTGCTTCTTAACACCCACGCTTTTGCAACATGGAATGTTACAAGATATTATGAATGTCTTTGAAATGACACATTCCATTGTTGTGTTTTAATTTGAATCGATTAAAAAAAAAGTGCACAAAATAATTGTGAATGAGAAACACAGTACTGGGTTTCAGTTATTTGAATCTCCTCGTTTAAATGTAAAGGGTTGTCTCATGGTGGGTTGCTTTCTTCTTAACACCTACATTTTTGCAACATGGAATGTCACAAGACAGTAGGAATGTCTTTGAAATCACACATTCCATTGTTGTGTTTTAATTTTAGTCGATTGGAAAAAAAAAGTGCACAAAATATTTGTGAATGGGAAACACAGTGTTATGTTTTAGTTATTTGAATCTCCTTGTTTAAATGTAAAGGGTTATCTCATGGTGGGTTGCTTGCTTCTTAACACCCACAATTTTGCAACATGGAATGTTACAAGATAGTATGAATGTCTTCGAAATCACACATTCCATTGTTGAGTTATAATTTTAGTCAATTAAAAAAAATGTGCACAAAATAATTGTGAATGGGAAACATAGTGCTAGGTTTCAATTATTTGAATCTCCTTTTTGAAATATAAAGGGTTGTCTTATGGTAGGTTGATTTCTTCTTAACACCCACACTTTTGCAACATGGAATGTTACAAGACAATATGAATGTCTTTGAAATCATACATTCCATTGTTGTGTTTTAAATTCAGTCGATTGAAAAAAGAAGTGCAAAAAATATTTGTGAATGGGAAACAGATTGTTGGGTTTTAGTTATTTGAATCTCCTTGTTTAAATGTAAAAGGTTGTTTCATGGTGGGTTGCTTGATTCTTAACACCCATGCTTTTGCAACATGGAATGTTACAAGACAGTATGAGTGTCTTCAAAATCACACATTCCATTGTTGTGTTTTAATTTTAGTCAATTGAAAAAATTAGTGAAAAAAATATTTGTGAATGGAAAACACAGTGCTAGGTTTTAGTTATTTGAATCTCCTTGTTGAAATGTAAATGGTTGTCTCATGGTGGGTTGCTTGCTTCCTAACACCCACACTTTTGCAACATGCAATGTTAGAAAAAAATATTAATTTCTTCAAATTCACACATTCCATTGTTGTGCTTTAGTTTCAGTCGATTGAAAAAAAAGTGCACAAAATAATTTTGAATGGGAAACACAGTGCTACGTTTCAGTTATTTGAAACTCCTTGTTTAAATGTAAAGGGTTGTCTCATGGTGGGTTGCCTGCTTCTTAACACCCACACTTTTGCAACATGGAATGTTACAAGACAGTATGAATGTCTTTGAAATCACACATTCCATTGTTGTGTTTTAATTTCAGTCAATTAAATAAAAAAGTGCACAAAATAATTGTGAATGAGAAACACAGTGTTGGGTTTTAGTTATTTGAATCTTCTTCTCTAAATGTAAAGGGTTGTCTCATGGTCGATTGCTTGCTTCTTAACACCCACTCTTTTGCAACATGTAATGTTACAAAATAGTATGAATGTCTTTGAAATCACACATTCCATTGTTGTGTTTTAATTTAAGTCCATTGAAAATTAAAGTTCACAAAATAATTGTGAAATGGAAACACAATGCTGGATTTTAGCTATTTGAATTGCCCTATTTAAATATAAAGGGTTGTCTCATGGTGGGTTGTTTTTTTCTTAACACCCACACTTTTCCAACATGGAATGTTACAAAATAATATGAATGTGTTTGAAATCACATGTTCCATTGTTTTGTTTTAATTTCAGTCGATTGAAAAAATAAGTGCAAAAAATAATTATGAATGAGAAACACATTGTTGGGTTTCAGTTATTTGAATCTCCTTGTTTAAATGTAAAGGGTTGTCTCATGGTGGGTTGCTTGATTCTTAACACCCACACTTTTGCAACATGGAATGTTACAAGATAGTATGAATGCCTTAGAAATCACACATTCCATTGTTGTGATTTAATTTCAGTCGATTGAAAAAAATAGTTCACAAAATAATTGTGAATGGGAGACACAGTGTTGGGTTTCAGTTATTTGAATCTCCTTGTTTAAATGTAAAAGGTTGTCTCATAGTGGGTTGCTTGCTTCTTAACACCCATGCTTTTGCAACATGGAATGTTACAAGACAATATGAGTGTGTTTGAAATTACACATTCTTTGTTGTGTTTTAATTTTAGTCAATTGAAAAAAAAGTGCAGAAAATAATTGTGAATGGGAAACACAATGTTGGGTTTCAGTTATTTGAATCTCCTTTTTGAAATATAAAGGGTTGTCTCATGGTGGGTTGCTTGTTTCTTAACACCCATGCTTTTGCAATGTAGAATGATACAAGATAGTATTAATTTGTATTTGAAATGACACATTCCATTGTTGTGATTTAATTTTAGTCAATTGAAAAAAAAATTTCATAAAATCATTTTGAATGGGAAACATAGTGCTGGGTTTGAGTTATTTGAATATCCTTGATGAAATGTAAAGGGTTGTCTCATTGTGGGTTTCTTGCTTCTTAACACCCATGATTTTCAAACATGGAATGTTACAAAATGGTATGAATGTCTTCAAAATCATACATTCCATTGTTGTCTTTTAATTTCAGTCGACTAAAACAAAAGTGCACAATATAATTGTGAATGGGAAACATAATACTAGGTTTTAGTTATTTGAATCTCCTTGTTGAAATGTAAAGGGTTGTCTCATGGTAGATTGCTTGCTTCTTAACAACCATGCTTTTGCAACATGGATTGTTACAAAACAATATGAATGTCTTGAAAACAACACATTTTATTTTTGTGTTTTAATTTCAATCGATTGAAAAAAAAAGTGCAAAAAATAATTGTGAATGGGAAATCGAGTGCTAGGTTTCAATTATTTTAAAGTCCTTTTTTAAATGTAAAGGGTTGTCTCATGGTGGGTTGCTTGCTTCTTAACACCCACGATTTTGCAACATTAAATTTTACAAGATAGTATGAAAGTCTTGGAAATCACACATTTCATTGTTGTGTTTTAATTTTTGTTAATTGAAAAAAAAAGTGCACAAAATAATTGTGAATGGGAAACACAATGCTAGGTTTTAGTTATTTGAATCTCCTTTTTGAAATATAAAGGGTTGCCTCATGGTGGGTTGCTTTCTTCTTAACACCCATGCTTTTGCAACATGGAATGTTACAATACACTATTAATGTCTTCAAAATCACACATTCCATTGTTGTGTTTTAAATATAGTCAATTGAAGAAAAAAATTGCACAAAATATTTTTGAATGGGAAACACAATGCTGAGTTTCAGTTATTTGAATTTCCTTGTTTAAATGTAAATGGTTGTTTCATGGTGGATTGCTTGCTTCTTAACACCCACGCTCTTTCAACATGGAATGTTAAGGGACAGTATGAATGTCTTTGAAATCACACGTTCCATTGTTGTGTTTTAATGTCAGTCAATTAAAAAAAAAAGTGCACAAAATATTTGTAAATGGGAAACACAGTGTCGGGTTTCAGTTGTTTGAATTTCTTTGTTTAAATGTAAAGGGTTGTCTCATGGTGGGTTGCTTGATTCTTAACACCCATGATTTTGTAATATGGAATGTTACAAGATAGTATGAATTTCTTCGAAATCACACATTCCATTGTTGTGTTTTAATTTTAGTCCATTGAAAAAAAAGTGCACAAAATATTTGTGAATGGGAAACACAGTGCTAAGTTTCATTTATTTGCATCTCCTTGTGGAAATGTAAAGGGTTGTCTCATGGTGGGTTGCTTGCTTCTTAACACCCACGCTTTTGCAAGATGGAATATTACAAAATATTATGAATTTCTTCAAAATCACAAATTCCATTTTTGTGTTTTAATTTTAGTTGATTGAGAAAAAAAGTTCACCAAATAATTGTGAATGGGAAACACTGTGTTGGGTTTTAGTTATTTGAATCTCCTTGTTTAAATGTAAAAGGGTTGTCTCATGGTGGGTTGCTTACTTCTTAATGCCCACGCTTTTGCAACATGGAATATTACAAGACAGTATGAATGTGTTCAGAATCACACATTCCATTGTTATGTTTTAATTTTAGTCGATTGAAAAAAAAAGTGCACAAAATAATTATGAATGGGAAACACAGTATTGGGTTTCATTTATTTGAATCTCCTTGTTTAAATGTAAAGGGTTTTCTCATGGTGGGTTGCTTGCTTCTTAACACCCACACTTTTGCAACATGGAATGTTACAAAATGGTATGAATATCTTGAAAATCACACATTCCATTCATGTTGTGTTTTAATTTTAGTCGATTGAGAAAAACAATTCACAAAATAATTGTGAATGGGAAACACAGTGTTGGGTTTCAGTTATTTCAATCACCTTGTTTAAAAGTAAAGAGTTGTCTCATGGTGGGTTGCTTGCTTCTTAACACCCACAATTTTCCAACATGGAATGTTACAAAATAGTATGAATTTCTTCAAAATCACACATTCCATTGTTGTGTTTTAATTTCAGTCAATTGAAAAAAAGGTGCACAAAATAATTGTGAATGGGAAACACAGTGTTGGGTTTCAGTTATTTGAATCTCCTTGTTTAAATGTAAAGGGTTGTCTCATGGTGGGTTGCTTGCATCTTAACACCCACACTTTTGCAACATGGATGTTACAAGACAGTATGAACATCTTTGAAATCACACATTCCATTGTTGTGTTTTAATTTCAGTTGATTGAAAAAAAAAGTGCACAAAATAATTGTGAATGGGAAACACAGTGTTGGGTTTTAGTTATTTGAATCTTCTTCTCTAAATGTAAAGGGTTGTATCATGGTTGGTTGCTTGCTTCTTAACACCCATGATTTTGCAACATGGAATGTTACAAAACAATATGAATGTCTTTAAAATCACATAGTCCATTGTAGTGTTTAAATTTCACATGATTGAAAAAAAAGTTGCCCAAAATAATTGCAATTGGGAAAAAAAGTGTTGGGTTTCAGTTATTTGAATCTCTTTGTTCAAATGTAAATGGTTGTCTCATGGTGGGTTACTTTCTTCTTAACACCCATGATTTTGTAACATGGAATGTTACAAGACATTATGAATGTCTTTGAAATGACACATTCCATTGTTGTGTTGAACTTTTGTATGATTGAAAAAATCAAGTGCAAAAACTAGTTGTGATTTGGAAAACATAGTGTTGGGTTTTAGTTATTTGAATCTCCTTGTTTAAATGTCAATGGTTGTGTCATGGTGGGTTGCTTGCTTCTCCACACCTACGATTTTGCAACATGGAATGTTACAAAATTGTATGAATGTGTTTAAAATCAAACATTCCATTATTGTGTTTAAATTTCACTTGATTGCGAAAAAAAGTTCACAAAATAATTCTAAAGGGAAACACAGTGTTGGGTTTTAGTTATTTGAATCTCCATGTTTAAATTTAAAGGGTTTGTCTCATGGTGGATTTCTTGCTTCTTAACACCCACGGTTTTTCAATATGGAATGTTACAAAATATTATGAATGTCTTTAAAATCACACAGTCTATTGTAATGTTTAAATTTTGCACGATTGAAAAAAAATGCGCAGAATAATTGCAATTGGGAAAACATAGTGTTGGGTTTTAGTTATTTGAATCTCCCAATTTAAATGTGAAGGGTTGTCTCATGGTGGGTTGTTTGCTTCTTAACACCCAGAGTTTTGCAATGTGGAATGTTACAAAATAGTATGAATGCCTTGAAAATCACACATTCCATTGTTGTGTTTAAATTTCATATGATTGAAAGAAAAGTGCACAAAGTAATTCTAAATGGGAAAACACAGTGTTAGGTGTTAGTTATTTGAATCTCCTTTTTTAAATGTAAATGGATGTCTCATGGTGGGTTGGTTGCTTCTTAACACCCATGGTATTGTGACATGGAATGTTACAAGATAGTGTGAATGTCTTCAAAATCACATATTCCATTGTTGTGTTTTAATTTTTGCATGATTAAAAAAAAAGTGCACAAAATAATTGTAATTCGGAAAACACAATGTTGGGTTTCAGTTATTTGAATCTCCTTGTTGAAATGTCAATGGTCATGTCATGGTGGGTTGCTTGCTTCTTAACACCTACGGTTTTGCAACATGGAATGTTTCAAAACTATATGAATGTCTTCAAAATCACACATTCCATTGTTGTGTTTAACTTTCACATGATTTAGAAAATCAACTAAAAAAGGAAATGTGATTTGGAAAGCACAGTGTTGGCTTTTAGTTATTTCAATGTCCTTGTTTAAATGTGAAGGGTTGTCTCATGGTGGGTTGGTTGCTTCTTAACACCTACAGTTTTGTAATATGGAATGCTACAAAACTGTATGAATGTCTTGAAAATCACACATTCCATTGTTGTGTTTGAATTTCTCATGATTGAAAAAAAAGTGCACAAAATAATTGTGATTTGGAAAACAAAGTGTTGGGTTGTAGTTATTTGAATCTCTTTGTTTAAATGTGAAGAGTTGTGTGATGGTGGGTTGCTTGGTTCTTAACACCCATGCTTTTTCAACATGGAATGTTAGAAAACAATATGAATTTCGTCAAAATCACACATTCCATTGTTGTGTTTAAATTTCATATGATTGAAAGAAAAGTGCACAAAATAATTGTAATTTAGAAAATACAGTGTTGGGTTTCAGTTATTTGAATCTCCTTGTTGAAATGTAAATGGTTTGTCATGGTGGGTTGCTTGCTTCTTAACACCCATGGTTTTGGAACATGGAGTTTTACAAATTAGTATGAATTTCTTCAAAATCACACATTCTATTGTTGTGTTTAAATTTTTGCATGATTGAAAAAAAAGTGCATAAAATATTTGTAATTCGGAAAACACAGTGTTGGGTTTTAGTTATAAGTACATTTTATTTGTAGCTTTGGAGTAACTACTTCCTTTTCATCCCTTAGGACAACAACGCCCATTTTTTGGATAGAGTTTTGAGTGTCTTCAATACTTGTCTATAGCTTTGCAGCCACTCTTTGCTTAGCTTTGAGAGTGTCTTTCTCATTAGATAATGCAAAGGTTTTCTATTTGATAAGTTATTTACAAAACTTGTCTACTTTTCACATATGGCTTTCATGTCTCCAGCCAACTGTTTCTCTTTTTCTGGAATGAAAACCTTTTCTTGTTTACATAATACAAATGTAATGAAATGAACATCTTCAAAATATAAAACAAGTAACAACTAGACTACAAATTGTGTTTGAACTTTCTCTAATTAATAAACTATAGGCATGTTGGAAAACATTGTGGATTGTAGTTTCTATATGTTTGCTTGTTGTAAGCTGAAAGGTCAAATTTTTTGCTTTTGTTCTTGATGTTCTTTTGCTGGTCATGTTTAGTTTTATGTTCACAGATGTTTGACTCCATTGACTCAATTTTTTATCACTAATGCAAAGATTGTGTTTTTTTCTTTTCACACTGCTGGTAGCCATAGAAGTAATTACATGGTATTATTCATGTTAGGCTTATAGGATACATAAAAAAGTTGCATGTTGGACTTCTCATCCTGTTGTTCAACCTACACTTTTTTAGTTCATGAATTGTCATGTACACTTTTTTTGGTCATGTTAACTCACCCCAAATGGAAGGGTCAATATCACAACATGCCTACTCAAGTAAAATAGGTTTGTACACCCCATATATTGTGACGTCTTATTTTTCTTTCACGTGATCTTGTGATTTTACATGTGTTCTTTATGTCCGCTTTGAGGTTCTAGTAGACACTATGTTTTCCAACATGCATTAGTTTACATCATGGTTGATAGGAAAATTTACACATGTATGACTTTCTTGATTCACTCCATTATTGATTCATGATTTTGTCAATAGATGCAAAAATATTTTTATTCTTTTGGCATTGCTAGCAGCAATGGATGCGCATTTATTTACATAGAAGGTTCTAAAAGGTTTTGGTTTCCCTCTAACCTTTCCTCACCATTAACACATACACATGCACCACAACAAAGGTATCTTCCCTAATACATTTGTTCTCACAACTGTAGAATTAATTACATAGTATTGTGCACATTACACTCATACGCCACATAAAAATTTGCAAGTTGAATCACTCATCGTGTGGTTCAACCTTCACTTCCTTTTTTCATGAATTTCTAGATGTGCCTCTCCCGCACATGTTAAGTCACCCTAAACGGAAGGCTGAATATCACAACATGCCTCATCAGGTAAAATAGGTTTGTACACCCCATATTCTTTGAAATATTTGTTATATTTACATGCGGGGTTGTGGTCTTTATGTTAGCGTGGAGGTTCACCTACACACTATGTTTTCCAACCTGCATTCACTTACATCATGGTTGATAGAAAATTTTACTCCTTTATACCTTTCCTCATACTCTCCATTATTGATTCATCTTTTTTTCAATAGATGCAACAAAAATGTTATCATTTTGGCATTGCTTGTAGCAATGGATGCACTTATTCTTTTTACATACAAGGTTGTCATCAAAGGTTTTTCTTGCCCTCTAACCCTTCCTCTTCTTTAACATTTACACATGCATCACAACCAACGTATCTTCTCATGATAATACATTTGTTGTTGCTATTATATAAGTAATTACATATTGTAATGCATGTTACACTCCTATGCCACATACAAAGTTATAGGTTGAGCCACTAATCATGTGGTTCAACCTTCAATTGTTTATTTCGTTAATTGCTAGATGTGATTTTTCTCCTCATGTTAAGTCACACAAAATGGAAGGCTGGATATCACAACATGCCTCCTCAGGTAAAAGAGGTTTGTACACCCCATATTCTCTGAAATATTTGTTATATTTACATGTGGGGTTGTTGTCTTTATGTCAGCATGGAGGTTCACCTACACGTTGTGTTTTCCAACTTGCATTCGCTTACATCATGGTTGATGGAAAATTTTACTCCTTTATACCTTTCCTCATACTCTCCATTACTGATTCATCTTTTTTTCAACATATGCAACCAAAATGTTATCATTTTGGCATTGCTCGTAGCAATGGATGCACTTATTCTTTTTACATACAAGGTTTTCATCAAAACTTTTTCTTGCCCTCTAACCCTTCCTCTTCTTTAACACTTACACATGCATCACAACCAACATATCTTCTCATGTTAATACATGATCTATTGTTGCTATTATATAAGTAATTACATATTGTGATGCATGTTACACTCCTATGCCACATACGAAGTTCTAGGTTGAACCACTGATCGTGTGGTTCAACCTTCAGTTGTTTATTTCATTAATTGCTAGATGTGATTTTTCTCCTCATGTTAAGTCACACAAAATGGAAGGCTGAATATCACAACATGCCTCCTCTAAAATCTTTATTTCAGCATGGAGACTCATCTACACGTTGTGTTTTCCAACCTACATTCGCTTTCATTATGGTTGATAGAAAATTTTGCATCTTTATACCTTTCCTCATACTCTCCATTACTGATTCATTTTTTTTCAACATATGCAACAAACATGTTATCATTTTGGCATTTCTTGTAGCAATGGATGCACTTTAAAAAAAAAAAATTGCATACAAGGATTTCATCAAAGGTTTTTCTTGTCATTTTCTGTTGTTGTTATCTATTTCCACATGTACGTTGAGATGGACTATCTGATTTCCAGCCTACATTTCTATTATATTTTATGCATAGCTTCATTCAATCTATCACCTTTAATTTTCCTCGGTTGAAGCTGGCAACCTGCTATTGGTTTCACATGGATGACAACAATGCAAGCACATTTTATCTATGTTTAATGAATGATTTCTTTCTTTTTCTTGACACAATCCACACTAATTTTAAATATTCATCCAATTTTGTCATTTCCTAGAATGGGGAGAGGTTTGAAATGGAAGAAGCAAGAGGAACTACAGGTGTAAGATGTACAAAATGGAGACTCTCCTTTTTCCTCTTCCGATTTGGAATGGGCTGCTATTTCCATCAATAAGGATAAGGTCCCTGACCTTGTTGCAACAATTCCTCTTGGGAGACTTGATCATTTCATTCATGGTGAAATGTCTATTGAAGGTTTCAAAACCAAATTTGTGGACAAGAAAACAAGAGAACCTACCACCTCATGTCCTGTCAATGACAAAACTTATGGAATTTTTTTTCTATCATAGGTTTGTATCTTTCAACATTCATTTCTATGGTCAAATGATATTTTACTCTGTCTTGGTTCAACATGATGAGATGATTCCTTTCTCGCAACTATTGGTGTCAATACAATCCTCAAGACAATGGAGACCGGCCTCCACTAGAGAAGAAACCACATAAGACATTTATACAAATGCAAGGTTGTCAATACCACTTCATGGTAAAGGTTATGAATGGAAAACCCAATGTTTCATATATTATCTACAAAGAAATGTTGCATGTTGATAAAAATAGTCAATTTTCCATGGCATTCATGACACAAGTGGAGAGAAGCATTCTATGTTTTCTACTAATCTATCCATAGAGTGCAAAAGTTATATTGAAAGCCTTTTGTTCATGGACGTCAGTGTCAATGCAATAATGGATAGACACATTAGTGATCCTATCTTATGTGGCATGATGTCCAATAGAGATCAATTCCTTACAAGAAAGGATGTAATGAATGCCTATCGAAAGGTGTATTCTACTCATGTACAAAAACACAAAGTTGATTCAAAAATTATCCTACTGTGGAGTGGATAGGACTTTGACAACTTCTTCTACTTTCAATGGCCCAATGGGAACAATACACCTTTTGTTATTGGGGTTCAGACTCCATGGATGCTAGATAGGATGGTTAGCCACTCACACAATTCAGTCATCTCAATGGATTCCACATTTACAACTAAAAAATATGGGGTGAGGCCTTACAAACATTGACAAATAGTTCTCCATGTTTTCAATGATCTTGCTAGCTGTAAACTTGATGTTTCATAAAATGCATTAATTAATTTTGTTCTGTGTGTTTGTGAACATGTAGCATTCAACATCATGTCAAGGAAATGACCAAAGGCTCTAACATTGGAAGAACATGTAGTGAAAAATGCAAGGAGAAGAGAATAAAAAATTATAGCTCGTGAAGCAAAGAAATTGTAGCCCATATAGCCAAAAATTCCTGTGCAATCTAAGAGAGATATCCAATTGGAAAAACAAGGGGCACGAATGAACAAAGTTCATGGAAGGAAACAAGTGGATCCCAAAGTTAGGGGCACATCATCAACCATAGGTGAATTTCAATGCACATCTCCAGTTGAAGACACACCAACAACAACATGTGGTTTTACAAGTACATTGTAAATCACATTTGTAGTTGAAGACACACCATCGACAACATTGCATTTTGAAAGTACATCAACAAACACATCTCTATTTAAAGGGACTCCACAAATGACATCTCAAGTTGGAGGTACAACATTGTTTACATGTCAATCTCAAGGTATGTCATCAATTGTACCTCTGATTGAAGGTATGTGATCTATCCCTAATGTTGACACAAATTTACATTTGAGAACTCCTCCTAGAGTTTTACCTAGAAAACCTTTTTTTTTTTAATATTCATTCCAATGTTTTGAAATGGATTCCTAATAAGATTCCAAAATGATCATGTCAAATATATGCACAAAGGATATGGAGTTTATTTTTTGAGAAGCTAAGTGAGGGTGGAAGATTCCAACTATTTGTTGAAATTATGAGGCAACTCAAATTTAGGCCCACTATGAAGGCTCTTGGGCTAAGAGTTTCAAATTAATTAAGTGAAAATTCCATTGTAAAGAACTTGATGAGTGCATACAAGAGTGTGGATTCTACCTCACACATGAAGGATGGTTGTGTCACATGATGTGTGATGGCAACAACATTTTCAAGTAGTCAAACAAGGAACAAGGTGAACCTTACAAAGATAAGTAAGTCTTTGAAAATAAGTAGGTCATCTCTAATGAAAGCCAAAGGAAGGCGTGAAAGAGTGGAGGAGCCAAAAGAAGCGAATGACCTTTTAAAGGCTTCCAAATTCTTTAAACAAGGCTACAAGGCTTCCATTACATCAATTCTTCATCCTTGCTTCACAAATGCACTTCAAACATGTTCTTAGGCACCTAGGGTCAAAACTACCTTGTACAGTCCTAATAGGACA
>VDFB02362123.1:46819-87326 GCA_007258455.2 Sequoia sempervirens
TCTATTCTTACATATTTTTGAAATAATATAGATAACTTTTTAAATTTTTATGTCAAGTTGCCTAACACTGATTTTTCTGAATTTTTTGCCACTTAAGGGCCTGTTTTTTCCATGATGATCCTACATATACCCATGAGCCTACAAGATCGCATTGTTCCCCTCTACAATAACCTCTCTCATTTTTTGCTATCTCAGAGACATTTTCTCATGGTGACAAATTTTTGCTTGGGGAAAAAGTTGTCAAATGCAAGTAGTGCAAAATCGCAAAGTGGTGCAATTTTCATTCTGCAACTCATGTAACCAAACAAACTATTCTAATGTATCTAGGTGGGTATGTTCATGCTAGGAAAGGTCCTCTTTCTCACCCAAACATGTCAAATTTCTCTAAGCTACATTCAACTAGCAGAACCCCTTAAGTCATCCAAAGTGCAAAATGACTGCAATCTTCAGCATGTTGTTACTCAAACATCATGACACTTAGAAACTTATCATCTAAGCCAATGAGATTGTGTTGGGACCCTCTATAATAACCTTTCTCATTTTTTTTTATCTTAGAGGCGTTTTCCCATGGTGGTGAATTTTTGCTTGGGGAAAAAGTTGTCAAATGTAAGTAGTGCAAAGTTGCAAAGTAGTGCAAATTTTGTTCTACAACTTGTGTGACCAAAAAAAATATTTCAACATATCTAGGTGGGTACATTTATGTTAGGTATGGTCCTCTTTCACACCCAAACATGCCGAATCGGTCCAAGCTACATTCAATCGACAAAATCCCTTATGAGTCCAAAGTACAAAATAACTACAATCTTTAGCATATTTTTACTTGGATACCATGATGCTTACAAAATTCTCATATTATCCTATGGGATCACATTAGGCCTCTCTACAATAACCTCTCTTAGTTTTCACTATCTCAAATATTTTTTCCCATGGTGGTGAATTTTCATTTGGGGAAAAAGTTGTCAAATACAAGTAGTGCAAAGTTGCAAAGTGGTGCAACTTTCATTCTATAACTCGTGTGACCAAAAAAACTATTTTGATGCATTCAAGTGGGTACGTTTATGCTAGAAATGGTCCTCTTTCACACCCAAACATGTCGAATCACTCTGAGCTACATTCAATCAGTAAAATCCCTTATGAGTCCAAAGTGCAAAATGACTACAATCTTCAACATGTTGTTACTCGGATACCGTGATGCTTAGAAACTTCTTGTTTAAGCTTATGAGATTGCATTAGGACCCTTTAAAATAACCTCTCTCAATTTTTTCTATCTCAAAGGTATTTTCCCATGGTGGTGAATTTTCACTTGGGGAAAAAGTTATCAAATGCAAGTAGTGAAAAGTTGTAAAGTGGTGCAACTTTCATTTTGCACCTTGTCTGACCAAACCAACTATTCTAAAGCATCTGAGTGAGTATTTTTTATGCTATGCATGATCCTCTTTCACACCCAAACATGTTGAATTGCTTCGAGCTACATTTAACTGGTAGAATCCCTTAAGAGTCCAAAGTGCAAAATGCCTATAATCTTAAGCATGTTGTTACTCAGACATAGTGACATTTAGAAAAATTTCAACTAAGCTTATGGGATCATATTGGGCCCCTCTACAATAACCTCTCTCGGTTTTCACTATCTCAAAGACGTTTTACTGTGGTGAAAAATTTTTGCTTGGAAAAAAAGTTGTCAAATGCAAGTAGTGTAAAGTTGCAAAGTAATGCAACTTTCATTTTACAACTCGTGTGACCAAAAAAAATATTCTGACATGTCTGGGTGGGTACGTTTATGCTAGGCATGCTCTTGTTTTACATCAAAACATGTTGAATTTCTTTGAGCTACATTCAACCGGTAGAATCCCTTGTGAGTCCAAAGTGCCAAATGATTGCAATCTTCATCATGTTGTTACTCGGATATCGTGATGCTAGAAACTACTTCTCTAAGCCTATGAGATTTTGTTGGGATCCTCTACAATGACCTATCTCAATTTTTTCTATCTTAGAGGCATTTTCCTGTGGTGGTGAAATTTCACTTGAGAAAAAAGTTGTCAAATGCAAGTAGTGTAAAGCTACAAATTGGTGCAATTTTCATTCTGCAACTCTTGTGACCAAATGAACTATTCCAATGCATCTAGGTGGGTATGTTTACACTAGCACGGTCCTCTTTCACACCTAAACATGTTGAATCGCTCTGAGCTACATTCAACCAATTGAATCCGTTAAAACTCCAAAGTGCAAAATGGTTGCAATATTTAGCATGTCATTACTTAGATACAATAATGCTTAGAAACTTATCATCTAATCTTATGGGATCATGTTCAACCCCTCTACAATAACCTCTCTCAATTTTCACTATCTCTAAGGTGCTTTCTCGTGTTGGCGATTTTTTCGCTTGGGGAAAAAGTTGTCAAATGCAAGTACTACAAAGTTGCAAAGTGGTGCAACTTTTGTTTTGCAACTCATATGACCAAATAAAAAATTCCAACGCATTTGGGTGGGTATGTTTATGTTATGCATGGTCCTCTTTCACACCCAATCATGCCAAATCACTTCAAGCTACGTTCAACCAGTTGAATCCCTTAAGAGTCAAAAGTGCAAAATAGTTGCAATCTTCGATGGGCTGTTACTCAGACACTGTGATGCTTAGAAACTTATTGTCTAAGGCTATAGGATTGTGTTAAGCCCATATACAATAACCTCTCCCAATTTTTTCTATCTCAAAGGAATTTTCTTGTGGTGTCATATTTTTGCTTGGGGAAAAAGTTGTCAAATGCAAGTAGCACAAAGTTGCAAAATGGTGCAACTTTCATTCTATAACTTGTGTGACCAAATGAACTATTTTGACACATTTGGGTGGGTAATTTTATGCTAGAAATAGTCTTCTTTCACACCCAAACATGCTGAATCTCTCTAAGCTACATTCATTCGATAAAATCCCTTAAGAGTATAAAGTGCAAACTGGCTACAATCTTTGATGGATTGTTACTCAAACACTATGATGCTTAGAAAATTCTCATCTAAGCCTATGAGATTGCATTGTGCTCCTCTATATTAACCTCTCTTATTTTTCACTATCTTAGAGGTGTTTTCCCGTGGTGGCGACTTTTTGCTTGGGGAAAAAGTTATCAAATGCAAGTAGTGCAAAGTTGCAAAGTGGTGCAACTTTCATTCTGCAACTTGTGTGACCAAAAAAACTATTATGAGACATTCAGATGGGTATTTTTATGCTAGGAATGGTCATCTTTCACACTCAAACACGTCAAATCGCTTCAAGCTACATTGAACCAGCTAAATCCCTTATGAGTCTGAACTATAGTTGTTGTCACTGAATAGTGCACCCTTGCTAAGATGCAAAACTTAGCCTACTAATGAAACATTGGAACCAGATATTCAATACCCATGATGTATGGTTTTTGGTGCTCTAGAGTTATAAAACATGATGTGTCAGTAGTTATAGGACTATGTTTGCCAATGATTTTCCATGTTATTTCACACATAGAAAATGGAAGGAGGTTTTTTTAACTTATTTAAATGATGAATATGGGAGAAATGTGATACCTGCACATGGTTGATGCATCCAAAAATCAAGCTTATATTGTTGTTCATACACATCTAATATCTTCAGAATATCATTAAAACTAACCTGTGCATTGATTTCATTTAATGAGATGTTAAGTGTTGTAATATTAATAGATGCAATTTTTTTTTGGTGGGATGAACAACTATCATGTGTTTCTATGCAAGTTCATACAAGTTTGTAGAGGTATATATATATGCCCGTGAGGTTTGAAACATCCACTTGTTCTATAGATGCAAATGTAATGATTGCTAAGCTTTACAGTTAGAACCATTTGTTGTTGGATGCCAGCCTCAACCATGAATCAAAAAAAATACACTTTGCTATGATATTTTTTTATGGGAAGGAGCTCTTACAGTTAATTTGAAACCTTTTGGTGTTAAAGACCTCACCGCTAGACAACAATAGAACTCAAGAAGCATGGAGCCTACACACAAATATATGAAGTATACACATGAATCATGAAGAATACGCATGAACAAGAATTATACATTGGAAGCATGAAGCATACACATGAATACATGTAATATACATGAAGCATACATGTGAATAAGTGAAGCATACATGTGAATAAGTGAACCAAAAGTAATTGAAGCATTACAAATGATATAAACCACTAGGAATGGAGCTTATTAACAAAATACACATTAGATGGAGCTTATTCAACAATCGACAATAATTAATTAAGCATTATATGTAAACAAAATCAATGCCTAAAATATTCAAGCATAAAATTTACACAATACACATGATAACATCATTGAAGAATGGCAATAGAAAAATAAGATTTTCTTTAATCAAAAATCCGTAAGGCTATACAATGATATATATTGATAAAAGTATATACAATATATCCAAAAAATCCATACAAGCTTAATGTCAAATATATATCGATAGTACAAAAAATATGTTCTAAAATGCCACATAGGCATACAAAAAATGACCCTAATACATAGTCATTTCCCTTTAGGGGAAGGAAAAAAGATCCCATGTTGCCTTCAAAATTTGACTGGATGGAGTGCTTGTTGGTTCTCTTGTCTTTCGAACATGCTCACTAGTCCTCCTCTCTTCACTCTAGATCTTCAACTGATATTGTTGGTGTTTTTCCAGTACACCCTTAGACCTCTCTAAAAAGTAACCCACTCTCCTACTCAAGAGCTCTTAAGAGGAATGTCCAACTTAACAAATAGAGAATTCTAAGGTCTCTATTCCTACACTTTAGGCTCTGTGGGACCTAGGAGGGTGTTCCTGTTGTGTTTATTATGGTTAATTCAATACAAAACACATCAATGCACATATCGGTTCTTATGAAGGGTAAACAAACACAATTCACTGAAAGATTGGCTAGTCTTTGAGCAATTGATCATTCATTTACCAGGAACAATAAGATATTTCAAGCACATATCTCATAGTTTGAATTTTTTAAAATGATTTGTATTCTAATCCTGAGTCCATGATTCAGTATATCATACTTCAAAATGTAAATACCATGTGTAAATCTACCAGTGTCTTATCAATTGGGCATTAGGGTCACTCATATGACAACCAGTAATACAAAAATTCTTTTTTTTTGACAATAAAGGAATATTTTCATAATGCCTTACATTATGAAAACTTACTGTTCCTAAAAGATAACTTCTTACCAAATCCTTTGTAAATTATCACAAATTTATGACCTTATTTAAGCATTTAATTGATTCTTTGAACCAAAGAAAAGACAAGGGCATACATTCAAATGAATATTTGACAATGAACAAAGCGATCCTTGATATTCCATTCATAATTTGCAAAAGATTTATAGTAAGATATTGAATGATTTAGTCATAAGATTTGTTTCAATATCAACTCTTTCCATAAAACTATTTTAAGATTAATATATGCACAACTTAAAACCCAGACAATTCAACTATTCAATTTGCTGATATTTTCCTTTCTATACCTAGTTTCTACCCTGAAAGTATTATCAGACTCAAAAATTTCAGACACCAGAATTCTATAAATGAGCCATGAAATCCCTTTTACAATGCAAGGGAGCAACAAGAATCCTGCTCAAATGCAGTTACAATTCAAATATTTCATTCAAAATCCATTTGCATTTCATCTCAAAATTCCCCACAAGAGAATTTGCAATTACTTGTTGAAAAAGGGGAGGCAAAACTTGTAACCATCATCAAAAGAGAAATACAAGTACCACAAAAACTTCCCTTTAGTCACCAGCTAATCTCTGCGCCCATGTCCACGTAACTTTAGAAACCCATAATTAGCATAAAAAACAAAAAACCACCACTACACACGAGGAACAAGAGCAACCACCACATCAAGTTTATCAATCAACACAAAATTTATAAATCCCACGCACCAATTCTTTCAACTAGAGGCACGACCAACACCAACACCCAATCCACAATACACACACCCACTTTGCATCTTTGCAGGAGGTGGAGAAGAAACCTCAACACCCTCCTCTTCTTTTTCCTTGTATGGAATAGAACCATCGTGCCCACTTGGAGTTTTGATAGACAATGGTGGTACTGACAACACATCCGCTCTTGGGACCACAACTTAGTTCAGCATCATGAGATATTGTATGTAACCTGAGTCTATTTCCATCACACTTTATGAAGGGATTTCTATAATTGAAATTGGTGAATTCTTCCGCCCATAGGATCCACATCCATATCGTATCTTTCTGCGGACTCTAGAGGTGAATGGTGTAGGATCCTTACCCTTTTCTTCAGCCTTTTATGCAACAATGCCATGATGCTTAATTCTTCTACTGCATCTAATAGGAGCATACAAAAGCTTCTCAATAGAGTCCTCTTTTGTAGACGGGGCTTGTTCAGGTACCTTGTGTTCATGTTCAGAAATGTCATCATGAGGCCTCTGTAAATTAATTCTGGGTGACCTAACTAGTACTATGGAAGCAATTGGCTTGGTCATTCTCACTACCTAGTTGCTTCTCAAACTTACAGTCACACACTCCTCATTCTGCATGAATTCAGAGATTCCAACTACTAAATACAATGGTGAAAATAGCTATCACTTTGTCTGTATTTATTGAGCAAGCCTGATGGTTTTTAATTATTAACTTTTCCATCACATGCTTGAAGAAGAAATTAATTATTGGAATTGATTACTTCACCGTTAATCACCTTGGTATTAGGAGATCAGCGAATCATTCCTCATAATAGCTAGGAATTAATTCCTTGCACGCATGAGGACTTGATTCAATCATTTTTGAAGAGAGCACACCATTAATGCTTTAATGGTTGTAGAACAAAATGGCAATCACATGCATGTTTTGAGTTTTGAATATTGACCATCAATATCAGAATGAGATGGAAGATCAAGCGGCCAAAACATGGTCAAATTGGGTTTGAAAACCCACTACCCTGGCTCATCATCTCTTGGACAATGAGAAGATGTTGACTAGATCCATGTCATTCATTGCACAAGATCCACCATACTCCTCATGGTGGTAAAAAAACACCATTTGTCAACAATTCACATTCCTTGCATGTTATTTGGTAGGCATTAATAAAATGTCACAAGGTGTGCAATGAATGGCCTAGATTAAATCTAGAAGCTACATAATGACCATCAATCTCACTGTCATCGGTTATCGGGAACTCATACATGGATCAGGCTCCATACGGAGGAGACATGCATCAGCATCTCACGGGCCTCACATGCTTCATGACGGCTCCCCATAAATGCCTACATGGTGTGGGATGGATGACATGGATTGAATATCCACATCTAATGTTTCACCCTCCTATACATGCTAAATGTTATTAATAAAGAGGGACCATGGCTAGGTCGATGATAATATGACCCTTCAAGATGACAACTTAAGCCCATTAAAATGACTAGCCTAACTTTATAAAAAATTGGCGTGGTTCTAAGCACAAAAAGACTGACTTTCCTAATCGAAGGGGGCTAGTAACTAGACACGTTTGAAGGCTTAAGTTATGTCTTAATTAACCAGTAACTAGCAGGAACAAGTCACCACAGAATTATAACATCAAAGGGTTTTAGAACGAGATGCCTATGAAATTAGGGTTTATAGTAGACCCTTAGCTCATTTTGATTATAAAGCTCAGAAACTATGACTCAATTTAGGGTTTTCTTAGAATTTTGCAAAATTTTAGGGGATCTATCAGTGGCTCATGCTTAGGGATGTATATCCCCAGTGGGTATAGTGAGAATCCAAATCTCAAATTAAAGAAGACTAGGGAAAAAACATAAAAACATAGGAGCTTGCATGCACAAGACAAGCATACACAACCAAAAAGAAACCACACCAAACCAAATCTATGCACATTATTTACAAATTTATACAATGCAATTTATTTTTTGAGAAGCCCCTTTTAAAAAATTGGCTTCGATCTTAAAACTTGAGGCTCCTGGCCCCCAAAATTCAGGACTGGCTCTTTCCTCTATCAAAATATTTGTCCTATTCTAGTGGCAATGGATCAATATGTATATTTTGTAAACCCAGGAAATTAGCATCATCATAATTGATACTATCCAATCTACCTATTATAATGCTACCACATTCATTAGCCTTCTCCAACACAGGCTCATCAAATTGAATTGGGAAAAATAAAAAAATCATACTCCACATGTTCATGAATTGTAACATCACATTCAATTTGTTCATCAAATTGGAATCCTTAGTAAAAACTATGACTCATAGAGGGCCAGGCTTTTGCACAATCATGGGAGAGAAATACAACATCTGCCATACCTTCACTCTACTTGACATGAGTATTGTCCTTATGGGATGTAAATAGTTCCATGATAAGATCTAGAAGATAGGGAGTATCTACAAAGAATTCAAGTGCAACTTCATATTGATTACCATCATACCTCTGGTTGTCCACACCTTTGAATTGATCCTTACATAAAGCAAACAATTCTACAATATTAACATACTTTTCCAATTCATCGAATGGATCCTTCTCATCAATATACAATGATGTTGCTCCAGTACCAGGGCACTCATTTTGATACACTATTTGACCATCCAAGAATCAACTTCCTTTCTTGCTGATGTAAATGTCATCATGTTGTATATGGGTGGTTGGTAGTTCAACCACTTTTTCAAGCACATAAGTAGGCACCATGGAAAAATTAGCAAACTCATCCATATATCCCTCAATAGTAGTGTTGCATTCAAAACTACCATCATGGTCTTCCACTTCTTCATCATGTGAACAATTATCACATTCAAATATAGGAAAATCTAAATTACACTCTTGGTGCTTGAAAAATATTGTTTGCTCAATCACATATGAGTAAGCAATTTTAGCTATGTTTGTACCCTTGCCTCTTTCATGTAACTGGGAAGCTATAGAATCAAGGTTACCATCTTCAAAGGAAAAATCATAAGCCTTAGTGTTATGTTGGTCCTCATTTGTACCATCCCCAATATATTCACTAGTAGTGCTTGTCACAAACTTATCAGAATATTTCTCAAAGAGTGGATTGATCCTACACTAGTAGGAGTCATCATTTATAACCCCATCTTCTAGTGAAGGTTCATCAAATAAGGGATTGTTCCACACCTTCATGGTGGTCACAAATACCCCTTCCTCTCCAACATGAGGTTCCCAATCACTAGGGTCATTAGTGCATTCAAAATTAGTGTAATCACTAGAAGAGCAGAGAGAAACATTTTTATCATCCTCTTCATCATTTGTGCTCAAAATTATTGATCCACACTTTGAGAACCCTTCACAAGAATAAAATTGTTCACTTCCAAACAAATGCACTCTTTCAAGGCTATCAACTTGTCCTCCACTTGAAGCAAGATAATCCACTTCAATTTCATAAGAAGAATTATAATCAGTAGGGGATTGACCAAGTTCAATCTCATCACCTTGGTTACTGATTAGTGCATCATTGTTCCTAATGAAATTAGGATGTAGGGATTCCCTTTGTGCTTTCTCATTGTTAAGAAAATCCCAAGGACGAAAATCATGTATTGTTTCTTTATCCTCATATTTTGTATCTCCACCCTTAAAATTGCTACATGGATATGCATCTATGGTACTGGTAAAATGACAACAATCATCAACAAGCCATTCACATTCAAATGCATCCTCCTGACATGTTGAAACTGACCTTTGGTTCTCCTCATCATGGTAATCATTGGTAGTACTATGAGGTAACAATTGTAGTGTGTACACACTCTTAGCTTCCTCTACTACCTTTATCCAATCAAATACTTGGCTCAAATTATGAGGCTTCAGTTCCTTTGGTAAGGTACTTAATCTTGATTGATACATGTCACAAAATAGATCAATACACTTGGATTCTTCTAGTCTGATATCTTTAGGTATATCTAACAAGGTATCCACAAACCTAGAGAAAAAATCATAGGGTGATTCCCCTTGATATCTCTTCATGTCATGTAAACTCTTGGTTAAGGATACTTGATCAATCTTACCATGGTCCTATAAGATTTTCACTTGGGCCTTACCATAATTCTCACATTGTTGTGATGGAGAAATTGGGACAATTGAATCTTTTTCCTCTCGACCCAAACCTCTACTAATTGATCCACTATTTGCATTTGCAAGAAATGGACTAGAGTGACCATTGTCGATGGTTGGATATTCCTTCATCATTGAATACTTCAAATTATTTTCAATGTCTATGGAAATTTGGTATGCTTGGTGCAATGTAGTAGGCTCTTTGTCTCTTAGTAGGTAACTCATCTTTCTATTGAAAGCACCCAAGTATTCCACCAAACACTCGACATCATTTGGTCTTATGCTTGCAGGGATCTCTTTGATCACTTTGAAGAATTAGAGATTGAAAGAAGGAACCAACTCATCCTCTACCTTTTCCATGCTCATGATTTTTTGTCTAATTAGAATTGGATCAATCCTTTCCCCAAATTGTTCCATGAACAATACTTTAAATTCCTCCCATGAATGTATGGAAGAAGCAAGTAAATAAGAGAACTGGTCTCTTGCATCTCATCTCAAGGATTGAACAAATAATTTCATGACAACATCTTCAAAGTCCAATTCATAATCTCCCATAATGTCAATAAACTCTTACAGATGTTTGCCTATTGACTCAACTTTCGCACCATTGAAATTTGGTAGCTTGTCCCTAATCTTTGGTGGGACAACATTTGGATACCCCAAAATATTGTCAAAGTAAATGGACCTGTACCTCTCAATACTAAAATTCCTTTGACCTTGAAAAGGTTGGTCATAATGCTCAATTGCATTCATGTTTACATCGGAACATGCAATTTAACTATGCAATTTCACTCCTTAAAAGAGAAGTGAAATTTTTTCTTTGCAATTGCACAATACTACACTAGTTCTTTTCAACAATTATGACCCTAAGCTCATACAATGCATATTTCCCACGAATTTTGTTTAATATCTTTCATACTAGCATGCTTATCTATGATAATGAACTAATTTCAATTTTCATTTCAAAAGGTATGCTAAATTTTCATTATTATTCCCTGATCTAGTTTTAATTCACTTAATAGGGAACCATTTACACTTTGAACATAGAAGATTTATCATAATTTTCTCATAATATGATCAAATCATCACCAATTCTATAAGAATAGTTGGAATTTTGCAGCAATTGCCTATCCTTTGTCTTCAAATATGTAGATCTTGAGATTTGTTGTATACTTTATCAGGTTCTTTTGTTAGAGTCACCACCTCCTATCATGGAGGATTAAAATTCAAATAATATGAAGTTTCATCAAAATAATATAGGATTTTGGTTGGCTTCCACAACAGAGTCACTTTTAGGTTCCTCAAGCTTTGCTGCAACCAAATCTTCTACTAGGTTCAAGAATTGATCAATATCTGAACAAGATGTTCAGACTTATCTCACCATTTGACTCTATGGTACAAAGATCCACGTCTGGAGAATTAGAATTATCCCCAACACAGTGGCCATTCTATTTATTTTTTTTCCAATACACCCGTAGACCTCTCTAAAGAGTAGCCCACTCTCATACTTAAGAGCTCCTAAGAGGAATGGTCAACTTAATGAATAGAGAATTTTGAGGTCTCTATTATTGCACTTTAGGCTCTATGGGACCTAGGAGGGTGTTCCTATTGTTTTCATTATGGTTAATTCAGTACAGAACACATCAATGCAAAAATTGGTTCCTATGAAGGGTAAATAAACACAATTCACTAAAATATTGGCTAGTCTTTGAGCAACTGATCATTCATTTACCAGGAACAAGAAGATATTTCAAGCACATATCTCATAGTTTGAATTTTTTTAAATTATTTGTATTATGATCCTGAGTCCATGATTGGGTATATCATACTTCAAAATGTAAATACCGTGTGCAAATCTACCAAGGTCTTATCAATTGGGCATTAGAGTCACTAATATGACAATCGGTAATACATAAATTCTTTTGTTCTGACAATAAAGGACTATTTTCATAATGCCTTATATTATGAAAACTCACTATTCCTAAAACATAACTTCTTACTGAATCCTATGTAAATTATCACAAATTTATGACCTTATTTAAGCATTTAATTGATTCTTTGAACCAAAGCACATACAAGGGCATACATTCAAACAAATATTTGACGATGAAAAAATCTATCCTTGATATTCCATTCATAATTTGCAAAAGATTTACAATAGGAGAGTGAATTCTTTATCCATAAGATTTGTTTCAATATCAACCCTTTCCATAAAAATATTTTAAGATTAACATATGCACAACTTAAAACCCAAACAATTCAACTATTCAATTTACTAATATTTTCCTTTCTATACCTAGTTTCTACGCTAAAAAAATTATCAAATTCAAAAATTTTAGACACTAGAACTCTGCAAATGAGCCATGAAATCCCTTTTATAATGCAAGGGAGCAACAAGCATCCAACTCAAATGCAGTTACAATTTAGATATTTCATTTCAAAATCCATTTGCATTTCATCTCAAAATTCCCCACATGACAATTTTCAATTACTCGTTGAAAAAGGGGAGACAAAACTTGTAACCATCATCAAAAGGGAAATATAAGTATCACCAAAACTTCCCTTTAGTCACTAGCTAATCTCTGTACCCATGTCCACGTAACCTTGGAAACCCATAATGAGCATAAAAAATAGAAAACCACCACCACGCACAAGGAACAAGAGCAATGACCATAGCAACTTTATTAGTCAACACAAAATTTTTCAAGCCCACACACCAATTCTTTCAACCAGAGGCATGACTAGCAGCAACACCTAGCCCATGATACACACACCTACTTTGCATCCTTGCATGAGTTGGAGAAGAAACCTCAACACCCTCCTCTTCTTTGTCCTCTTCTAGAATAGAACCATTGTGCCCACTTGGAGTTTTGATAGATAATGGTAGTATCAACAACACGCTCACTCCTGAGATCGCAGCTTGGTTTAGCATCATGAGATATTGCATGTAACTTGAGTCCATTTTTGTCATGCTTTCTAAAGGGCTTTCTATAATAGCAATTGGAAAATTCTACCAGCCATAGGAGCCATGCCCATATCATATCTTCCTGTGGACTCTAGAGGTTAATGGTGCAGGCTCCTTTCCCTTTTCTTCATCTTTTTCTACAATAATACCATGGTGCTTAAGTTTGTTATTGCATCTAATAGGAGCATAAAAAAGCTTCTCAATAGAGGCCTTCTCTTTTGTAGATGGGGCTTGTTCAAGTACCTTATGTTCATATTCAGAAATGTCATCATGAGGCCTCTGTAAATTAAGCTTGGGTGACCTGCTAACTAGTACTATGGAGGCAACTGGCTTACTCAATCTCACTACCTAGTAGCTTCTCAAACTTACAGTCACATACTCCTTGTTTTGCATGAATTCAAAGATGCCAACTACTGAATACAATGGTGAAAATAGCTATCACCTCACCCGTATTTATCGAGCAAGCTTGATGGTTTTTTCTCATCAATTTTTTTGTCACACGCTTGAAGAAGCAATTAATTGTTGGCATTGATTACTTCATTTTTAATCACTTTCGTACTAGGAAATCAGTGAATTGTTCCTCATAATAGCTAGGAATTAATTCTTCACACATACAAGGACTTGATTTGATCATTTCTAAAGACAAAAAACCATTAATGCTTCAATGGTTGTAGAACAAAATGACTATCACATGCATGTTTTGAGTTTTGAATATCGATTGTCGATAGTAGAATGAGATGGAAGATCGAGCAACCAAAGTGCGGTCAAATTGGGTTTGAAAACCCACTACCCTGGCTCATCATCTCTTGGCCAATTAGAAGATGCTGACTGGATCCATGCCATTAATTCCATGAGATTCACCATACTCCACATGGTGGTCAAAAAACACCATGTGTCAACAATTCTCATACCTCACACGTTATCTAGCAAGCATTATTGAAATGTCGTGCGAGGTGTATGATGAATGACCCAGATTAAATCTAGACGCTACACAATGACCTTTGATCTCATTTTCATTTATTACCTAGCATTCATACATGGGTCAGGATCCATATGGTGGGTGTTAGGGTTAGAGATGGCAGATATCTAACAATTAAATGCAGATTTAATTAATAAACATAGAAACTAACACACACACAGAATAAATCATAACACAAAGAATTTAACGTGGTTCACCCAATTTGGGCTACATCCGCCAAACCATAGCCATCCAATACTTTTATTATCTAGTAAAACTTATTACAATCTTGCGAATAATTGCATTTTTCATCATACAGTAATACCCATCTGAACCCTTTTTTAACAAGCTTAGAAGCTTCCAGATTTAGGGTTCTACAAAATTGGATTTTTCCTTTTTCATTGATTTTTCCCTTTTTCGGTGATCACACAAAAAAGTAGGAAGAAAATTTTTCTCAGGGGCTGCCACCCTCGAACCCCTGCCTAGGGCCCGGCCCAACCCCAGACCTCAGCAAGGATAGGGGCTGAGGTGTACAGTATACCATGGGCTATACAGTATAGCATGATCAGTCACCACATACCAACAGTGGGGACATGTCGTAGCATCTCGCAGCCCTCGCATTCTTCATGACGGCTCCCCATAAATGCTTGTGCGATGTGTGATGGATGATAGAGATTGAATCTCCACATCCAATGGTTCACCTTCTTGCACACGCTAAATGTTATTCATAAAGAGGGACCATGGCTAGGCCAATGATAATATGAACCTTGAGGATGACAACTTAATTCCATTAAAATAACTAGCCTAACTTTATAAAAATTTGGTGCGGGACTAAGCACGAAAAGACTAACTTTCCTAATCGAAGGTGCTGATAACCAAACATGTTTGAAGGTTTATTTATGAATTACTTAACCAACAACTAGTAGGAACAAGTCACCATATAATTATAACATCAAAGGGTTTTAGAATTGGATGCCTATGAAATTAGGGTTTATAGTCAGACACTTAGCCCATTTTGTTTATAAAGCTTAGAAACCATGACTCAAATTATGGTTTTCTCAAAATTGTGCAAAATTTTAGGGGCTCTATCAGATACAATAAAAAGTAAAGATGTTAATATGTAGAAATTGAATTGTGGAATGACATATAACAAAATATAATCACTTACTATATACATATAGTCATCATGTACATTTACAACATTACCACATCCATGATTTGGAGTGACAACCACCTATAGCAACCATCAAGATAGAAATTAAACTACATAAAAGTAACATGATTTTTTTTTATAATAGACTGTAAAAGAGAAAATATAATGTCAAATCAACTAATCTATTGCATACCTCTCTCAAAGGATTAGAATTGGCTATTTTTGCAACAACTCCATGGTCCACCATGCTACCAACATCACTAGGGCTATCTGATGTCAACAATTGCAAATGAAACAACATATCTAATAGTAATATAAAGAAGTTCAGATAGTCCCTTTACAACTGTCATAAATGAAAGAGTATATGGTTGGCCTTAGTTGAGACTACAATATAAATCTTATAGATCATAGATTGGTGAAAGTACTAAGTCCACTGGGATACTACAAACTCTTGCAAATGCCAAAGTTCAGTGGTCATTGAGATTCAAATTGCATATGCTGATGAACTAATATTAATGAGGGCATGTTGTCAACATAGGGATAATGCCACAATGAAGTCCACATGAATGAAGTGAGGATTACTATGTTACTAGTAGCTTTCAAAGGGATAATGGAACATATGATGAATTAGGATGTGTCTAGGGTTTTAGTATAGCATATGAAGTTGGTTGTTGAGGTGTGCAACAGTAATGTAGAAGACAACTTTGGTCAATAATGAGTGGAAGGAAATATTTCTTCTAAAGGTGTATAGGATAAAATTTGGATGGAGGTTCTATAGAATAGAAGGGATAAAGAGACAAGACAAACAAGGGATAATGGAACATATGGTGAAATAATAGAGGGTACAATGGGATGGGAGTTGAATGTGATAATGGAAAATGGGATGGAATAGAATAGATTATTGGGATGGGCTAGGATGGGATAAAAAAATATAGCATGAACTATTAGAGGTTAATGGGATGGGATTAGGAGGGAATAAAGGAACATAGAGTGAATTGGGGAAAGATAGTGGGACAAGACCAAGGAGGATAATGGAACATAAGGTGAAATAAGAGAGGGTAATGGGATGGGAATAGAAGGGGCTGATGGAACATAGGATGGTCTAGTATAGATTGATGGGATGGGCTAGGATGGGATAATAAAATATAGGGTAGAAAATTAGAGGTTAATGGGATGCAATTAGTAGGGAATACTGCAACATAGGGTGAATTAGGAGGTGTCTAGGGTTTGACTATAGTACATGAAGTGAGAAATTTACCTGTGTGTAGTAATAATAGAGGAGAGTTATCTAGGATGAAATGTGGATAAAGATGGTATAACATAGAATGGATAAAGGAACATAGGGTGGAACATAGTGGATTGTGGAACATATAGGGTGAAATAAAAATGGGTACAATAAGATGGGAGTATAAGGGCATAATGACACATAGGATGGACTAGAAGATATTAGTGGGATGGGCTAGGAGGGGATCATGGAAAATAAGTAAACTATTAAATGTTAATGGGATGAGATTAGGAAGGAATAAAGGAACAAAAATTGAATCAGGAGAAGATAATGTAACATTATCAAGAGGGGATGATGGAACATATAATGGACTAGTAGAGATTAATTAGATGAGCTAGGATGGGATAATAAAACATTTTTAATGTGAATTGTACTAGAGGTTAATGGGAAGTAATTAGGAGGGAATATTATACCATAAAGTGAATTAGGTAGTGTCTAAGGTTTGAGTATAGGACATGAAGTGGGAACTTGAGGTGTGTAGTAATAATGTATTAGAGATTTTGTCAATAATGAGCAAAAGGAAAGGTTTCTTGTAACGATATGTGTACAAGATGAAGTATGGAGGAAGGTGGTATAATATATAAGGTGTTAAAGATTGGGATATGCGATATAAAATGGTTAAAATATGTGTGATGAAGGGAATGGAAGAATGAGATGGGCGTTGAATGGTAAATATAATTAGGATCTCAGAAGAGCAACCAATGTTTGTGTTTCTCATCAATTTTTTAGATTTGTATACACAAAATTAAGAAAACTAGCTAACATTGTTTTACAACACTATGAATGAATAAAGGTTACCTGAGTGAAAGTTGTTTGAGGACATGAATTGTGAGGTGTGGAGGTTGAAGGCACACAAGGAAACTATTTGAAATCCAAAGCATTTTATGAGACAAACATTCAAATATAGCATTTAACTATTCGAATGCATTAACAATATCTTTAATACTAGTTGCATACCTGTGAACTCAATGTTGAGAACAAATAAGGGTCTATAAGAATGGAGCTCATCTCGTGAACACTCCGACCCTGAAATTTCATCATATTGATTCTACTAATTTAATTATTCTTAAATTTAAAAATATAATTTAATAAACAAAACTAAATGAAGTTGCTAAATTTTACCTAATTATCAATGCCAAATGTATTATTCAAAAATTCATTTGTCATAGCCATCATGTCTGCAACTAATCTAGGCTATATAGCTACATCCTGAGCACTCTGATAGTCATACGTGTAAACAAAAACACAATCACCACAATGGTGGGGTGGAGCTTAGGGCATACACATCTCCTCCACATCAGGCTCTACTAGAGGCCTCATACATTATATAATGGTCTGGGTGAGCGAGCTAATCAACTCCAACGTGTCCACCTCTACACTATCCTTGATGATTCCTATGAATCAATGGAGGGGTTTTAGGTTGTTCTTGTATAGGAGGCTCTTGCGAGGGGATGATTGTGAATTCTCAATGTTTGGAGGTGGAGATTTATTCCTTGAGAATTAGAACAAAGTTTTATTAAAAAAAACCTATTTCAATCTACATTCTAAATCAAATTCAAAATAAAAACAATAAAAATACATATCCCTTCATAATATTTGACCTCTTTGACGTGTTGGTGGCATCCTCGTGAAGAATTGCATGCTAAGAGTGCAAAAAATGGAAGAGATTTGGTGAGAACAAGTTGCAGAGCTGAAAACCTTCAAGCCAAGCCGCAGGTGAACAAAAAAATGAAGATACAAATGCATTTTTTTAAAATAATTCTTTTCTATTTGGCACACAAAATTTGATCCTCACCAACTTTGACATGCACCAACATTGGCGCTCACCAAATTTGGCATGCACCAAATGAACTATTTTGACAATTTTTTTTCATTTTTTCCAATTTGGCATCAAAATTGTGTCACAAATTGGTGCACTTACACATAGACACGATGCATCAAGGTATTAATAACCAGGAAAACATTGTATCTAGTGTAATGGACTTTGACTCTATAAAAAAATAGGATAGTTCTTTTTCACACCTTGACATATGAAGACCTTGTTGGAATGTAAGTTAGAATCCTAGAATACGTTGGACTGAAGCATACATAATAATCAACAACATACTCCAAACAACATTCCTAAACATAACTAAGCAAGTATGTGCCAAGATTATTGTACAAGAATTCCCACAAGCACAACAATTGAAATATAATTATCAATGCCCCATTCCTTTCTCTCTAAGTCATTTTGATGCACATCATTGAGAGGTCCTCATAATGGGTCATTTAAGATAAATCATAAGAGAAGATCAAAGACAAATAGTTAGTGTTATTTATGTCTCTTACTTGTTTAATTTAGCTAAGGTGATATCTGATACTGATGTCCATCATAGGAAGGATAAATCCTAGGACATGTTGATCAGATGGTTTGATGTTAGGATGATGATGCTAATGATAAGCCATTGATATACACTTCACTAACACATTTACCTATGATCTAGACTTTATATTTTGACAACTAGGTTCTCACTTTACAACTTACTATACTTTCTTTCTATTTGTTTCACCAAATATTGAAGATGATGATCATTTTATTATGGATGGAGGTTTATTGTGGGTGAAAGTGAGATGGGATGGGTGGTTTTGGATTTTTTTGGGATTATTTCAATGTTTTTGGTATTCTTGAAAATGTTTTGAGGTTGTTTTTGGTCTTTTGGGAATGTTTATGTGAATGTTTTGGGTTTTTGGGTATTTGAGGCTATTTAGGGTTTTCTCTAAGATATTTGAGGATGTTTAGGTTTTTTGAATGTTTTTAATGTTTTTGGATTTTTAGATTTCAAATATTTTTGTGTTTTCTAATATTTGAATGTTTAGGAGTTTTTCTAAGTTATCTGGATGTTAAGGGGTTTCTCAAGTTATATGGATGTTTTTATGTTTTCCAAGCTCCAACCAAGAACCTAACCTAAAGACCTATCCTAGGGGCCTCAAGGGTTGATCAAAGATAACGCTTGTCTATGTTATACATGCAGAGACCACATAGTTTGATTGACTTGACTTATTTAAAGATGAAGATATAAATAGTTGATGGAATGCCAGTTTATTATGACAGATCCTAAAGGATTGACCTAGGGTGTCTTGGGGGCACACCAATGATGGCATTTCCTACATTCAAGCTCAGAGACAATGTAGTTCAATATGGTACTATTTTTGGATTTTTGATGTTCAACCTTTTTAGGGATTTTGATGTGTTTTGGATGTTTTGTATTTTTCCTTTACAGTTTTTTGAATGTTTTTGGATTTTAGTTGTACAAGAATTTGGATGTTTTTGGATTTTCTGATGAGCATTTTATGAGTTTTTTTGGCATTTTCGTTGAGATTTTATGAATGTTTTTGGATTTTATAGTAACCATTAAGATATAAAAGAACTTGATATGATCCATAATGAATTTCACCTATCATGACATTTTAGAATACTTTGATACAAGCAAGACAAATTGACCTTTGGAATATGCCAAGTAGTACTAAAGGGATTGTGATACTTCACAACATTAAGCTATGATAAGGATGCATATAGGAAATGGGTAAATAAATAGGATGAAGGATAAATGGATGGAAGGTGAATCAAAGAATGACAGGATAAAGAGCCAAAGAATAGATGGAGGTGCTTTATTTACACGAGGTTCCTGTTTGCTAGGTTTTCACCAAGGTACTTGCCAAAAGTTCCATTGAGGTGGTTTTCACTAGAGGACAATTTTTTTTCTTTACTTTTTCAATACCTTTTCTCATTTTTTTTGGATTTTGATCATTTTTTGATTTTTTTATATTTTTAGATTTTACACCCTTCAAGACTAGGCATAATTTTTTTTAAGATGCAAGTTGTTAGTTGGTTCCTATAAGGGTTCTCCTTCAGGGGTTGACAGTTGGTATGCTCTTGATCTATAACTTGTTGTGATGACAAAGGGCCAGAACCAGTTAGGCTCAAACTTCCTTTTGTTTTCCTAATCTGGAAGGTTCTTCTGATTATTCTTGAAGACAAGATCCCCTACCTAGAAGGACCAACATTTGATCCTCTTAATATAGCTTTGTTTTAGTTGATTTTGATATACCTACAAGTGATTAAGGGCATCAAGATGATGCTTGTCTAGGAATTCTAACTCATTTAGCTGAGATACTCTATATTCTTCATCAGTGATTAGGTTCTACAGTGACACTCTGAATAATGGGAGCTCAACCTAAATAGGTAGGATAGCTTTAGATCCATAGAATAGGGAGAAAGGGGTTGCACTTGTTGGCATGTAGATACTAGTTTGATAAGCCTAGAGAGAAGGATTTAGTTGTAGATGCCAGTCACGACTAGCTTCATTAATTGTTTTCTTTAGGATTTTCAAGATGGTTTTGTTCATATCCTTAACTTGACCATTTCCCTGGGGGTAATATGGGGTAGAGAATCAGTGTTGGATGTTGAATCTTTTATAGAGCTCCTTCACATCCTAATTCTCAAAAGGGGTTCCATTATCTAAGATGAGGGTTTTTGGAACACCATAATGGAAAATTAGATAGTTCAGGATAAATTTGGAAATTTGCTTCCCCATTATATAGGTCATAGGAATGGCCTCAACCCACTTGGTAAAATACTTAGTAGCTATAATGATAAACTTGTGGCCATTGAATGAGGTTGGGGTGATCTTTCCTATGAGGTCAAGTCTTCACTATCAGAAAGGCCAAGGTGTGATCATGGGTTGAAATTCTTGAGCTGGAGCATGAATTAGGTCCCCATGCTATTGACATTGAACACACTTCTACACATACTGGTGACCTCTTTCCATGGTTGGCCAATAATACCCTATCCTCAACAATTTCTTAGCTAAAGTCACACTGCTAGAATGGGATCCACATATGCCATCGTGTACCTTTGTTAAAGCATTCAAGGATTCCTCTTGGTTAAGACATCGTAGCAATGTCCTTTTGATGCTTTAGAGGTAAAGGGTGTCACCTAGGATCACAAATCTAGATTCCTTTTTAACAAAGGTCTTTTTAAGGTTAGAGGTGATATTGAATGGGAGGGTTCCTCTACTTAGGTAGGTAAAGCTATCATGGTACCATAGGGATCTAGGACCAAAAATGACACATGTGAATTCTAATTCAGGTATCTCAAAAGTTGGTATGAGAAGTTGTTCTACAAAGAATTCACAATGGAGGATGTTGTTTGACATGTCTAGTAGTGATCTGATTGTTTCCATGGAATCTGTTGCTTTATTATTCATATGAGGAATCTACTCAGGATAAGCTATTGTTCAAATAAATCCAACATCAAGAAGCTTTTGTAACTCAAGTTTGACCAAGAGTTATATCTAAGGGTGCATCTTCCTTACTTTCTACTTGACTAGCTTAGCTTCAAGATAGACCACTAAGTGATTCACAACCACCTCAAGGTCAAGACCTAGCATATTTGTGTATGACCATGCAAAGTTAGCTTTGCGATCTTTCAAGAATGCTGCCAGGTTCTTCTATTCTTCATCCAACAAGGATTTAATAGAGAATGTGATCTTAGGTGCTTCTTTGGTACCCATATTGACTGGTGTGGCCTTTTTTGCTAGTACTACTAACTTCTTCAGATGCATTGCACTAAGGGGAAGATTGAATCCCTCATCTTTTGGTGTCTTAGAGAGATTTTCACCTTCATACGCATCCTTTGTTTTTAATTTTTTAGGATCAGAAAGTGTCACAGTGTGGTTTTCACTTAAGGATCTACATGTTAGTTGCATTTCATCAATTTTGTGACTAAAGGATTCAATCATCTCCCCATAGTACACCTCTATATCTAGCTCTATGTTAAGATTGGCTTTGTGATTTGACCATGGTAATTTGTCATGGAGTCCCATGAATTATGAGATCACTTCATCATTTTTGAATAAATTCAAAATTGGTTGTCCTTGTTGGTCCATGTCAATGAGTTGTGGGTATACTAGGTGTATTTTAGTTGGTTGATTGCTTAGAGTGAAGGATGTAATGGATATCATGAAGAGGGAGTTGTTTCCAAAAAGGTCAGAAACATGAATAGGGAAGTCATCTAAGGTCATATCACATGCTTTAGGTAACCAAGAGGAAGCCTCAACTCATTTAGCAGAAGTACCTTTTCCAATAAGGGTGACCTTGCTAGTAGTACAACCTATGTAGAGATTCTTTAGTCGTTTCTTAGGAATGACGGGTTCTAGTAAACCATCATCATTTTGTCCTAGCTTCTCATTCTTGTTATATCCCATTCCCTTCATTACCTACAAGCCTTTGTTATTATCTTCCATAGGAAGAGTGGGGATAGGTCGTTCATCTTGATAGAGGAGTTTAGAGATGTTGTCATCATTGACATATTCTTGATTCGAACCCCCCACTTAGTGAAGGTAGTAGCTATCATCTTGATAGTTTCAAGATTTTTGTTGTTGGATGTAGGTTTCCCATGATATTGAGGAGAAATAAGTAGCTCTCCTAAGATAAAGGTGTTCTTCATTAACTTATAGTTTCCACAACCATCATCCTAGATCACTGCTTTGATATTAGGTATGTTTTTCACTATGGGTTCCTTTGTTTCAGATGTAGATGCAAGGGATGATGGGTCCAAAAATGAGGTAGAAGGTGTAGGCTCTTTATCATTCTTGGTTACTTGGGGGATTCTATAGAACTTGGCTTCAAGATTCTTGTAGTAGTAAAAAGGCTCAGGATCTCCAAGGATGGTAATCTCTCTTCCTTCAAAAGGAAACTTGAAACATTTATGATAAGTCAAGGCTAAAGATTTTAGGGCATGGATCTAGGGTCGACCAAGTAGTATGTTGTAAGGAAGATCTAGGTCAATCACTTGGCATGTAGTTTCTATGATGAGAGGGTCTACTTGGATGTGTAGTGCAATGATACCTTGTGATACCCATTCTTGGTCTTCATATGTCCTAATGGTGGCACTCTTTTCATTTTCAATATCCTTTGAATAGCCCAAATTTTTTATCAGCTTAAAGGTGCAAATGTTCAATCCAACACCTCCATATACTAAGAATATTTTGACCTTGTTTTATGAATGATAACCTCAAGGTGTAAAGCAGAGTTCTGAGATGGCTATGATGGTAGGTATTGTTTTGAGAAGATGAGAAGATGATTAGCGATATGGCCTACCATATCTTGAAACTGATCAATATCAATATCCTTAGGAATAGATGACTCTGATAAAGCTTTCTCCAAGATTTCTCTATGCGCGGGTGATAGCCTCAACAATTCTAAGATTGATATCTATTTAGGGGTCTTCTTAAGCTACTCTAAGAGATTGTACTTACTGTTGGCTAGATAGTTTGTTCCCTAGATTGGGGTGGGACTCCTTGGATGGTGAATTTACCACATCATGTGGTGACTCCACACTCTGCACTAGGCCCCACACTCCACACTAGGCTCTTTGATGGTGACAATGGTGATTATACTATCACAAGAAGCAACTACATTGGAATAGGTATGTTGTACATTTATGTAACCCCTAGCTTTCCCAGTGTTGTTTGCTTAGTTATGGTCCAACATAGGGTTATTTTATATCTTTAGATCCTAATTCTCGGATGGTACCTCAACATATATGGTGTCATTCTCTATGAGGTCTTGGATAATGTTTTTGAGCCTAATGTAGTTTTTTGTTTTGTGTCCTTTGATCTTGTAAAAGTCACAAAGGTCATTATCATTGTACCAAGATGGTTTCTCTTGTGGTTCATGGTAGTTTTCAAATTTTTGAAGTGTTATCATATTTGATTCGACCAAAATTTTCATGATAGTTTTGATGGGTTCAGATAAATGTGTGTACTTGTGTTTAGGATAGTTGTTCTTGTTAGGGGTTCACCTTTGCATTTCAATGTTATTGATTTGATTGTTCTACAAAGGTTTTGTTTGCTACACCATTGGTTGGATGTTAGAAAATTGAGTGTTGTTTGGCTTATGAGTACTTAATACTAGTTTAGCATCTACCACACCATTGTTGGATATGTTCTTGTTCTTAGCCTAGTCATGAGGCTTGTCATTTGAACTAGTTGATGGGCGGTTGTATTTATAAGCTTGAGTGTTTCCCTATGACATTAGAGGTCTCTTGATGTTAAGGGCTCTTGGTAAAACCTTGTCACAAGATGCGATGCACTACATTTTCAAGTGGAAGGATATATTTGGATCTATATTTGCTATGATGATTCCCACTTGTTGTTCATTAGGAAGAGGCAACTTTCTTTTACTAGCTCTTTGTCTCCACCTTTGCAAGAAATTAGTGAAAATTTCTCCTTTATTTTGTCTTAGAGTGTACAATTCCTCTAGACTGACATCCATGTCAAGATTAAAGGAGAAGTTATTGAAAAATTTATCAGTAATTTCTTGAAAAGTTTTGATACCGGGAGGTAGATGAGAAAACTAGTCCATGGCAGGGTTGTTAAACTTTGAGGGAAGAAGCAAATTAAATATGAATCATTGTAATCCACCTCCATACACATGATGTTAAACTCTTTTACATGGTCCATAGGAATTCCTCTCCCTTTTTATTTGTTGAATTTGGGGATTTCAAAACTAGGACAGAATGGTACCATTTCAATGTTTCGATCCAACAGATATGGACACAAGTTCTATGTATGGGGCTTCTTTTCCTTGCCCATTCAAAGGTCCTGCATTTCTTGGGATAGTGCCTTGAGTTGTGATGCTAGATCATCTTGCGGGTTTGGTGGAGGAACATATGGTGGGATGATGGAGGAGTTGAACGTGGGATTTTGATATGAGGATGTGTTGTATATGGTGTATGGTGGTGTAGGATTTGGTGAAGGTGGTTGGGGTATTGATGTATATGTTCCTAACACATTTGTATTGATGATATGTGATTGAGGATTATAATAGGAACCTTGTTGTTTTTTTTTTGGTTTTTGTTGGGCATACTATTGATCTAGTAAGGCTTACTGTTGAGCTTTCTTTTTTTGTTGTGCTACTAGGGATTGCTGTTGGGTCTATTGTTGTTGTCGTGCTACTAAAGTTACTTGATGGGCTTGATGTTGTTTTTGTGATAAGGCTACTTGTTGTTGTTATTGTTTTTCTAAGGCTTCTTGTTGTGCTACTAAGGTTGCTTTCTATTGTTGCTACGCTATGGCTGCTTTCAATTGTTGTCGTTGTTGTTGCTATTGTTGGATTGCTAGGGCTACTTGTTGTTGTTGTTGATATTGGGCTATGAGGGATTCTTGCTATTTTTGTTGGTATTTTTGTGATATGAAAGCCACTTGTTTTTGTGTTCCTAGGGCTTGATGATAGGATTTTTGTGCTTGCTATAAGGCTAAGGCATGCACTTGCAATGTAGGATTAGGTGGTTGTTGGGACATTGGTGGAGGATTGTGGGTGTTGATGTTTTGAATAGGTAGTGGATTGGTGATAAGAGGTTGGGGGTTCCATTGGTTTAAAATTCCTTGTAAGGTAGTGGATTGAGGTGGATGAATGTATGTTTGAGATCCCATTTGATTTTTCATGGTAAAGGGGATTGTGGGAAAAGATGATGATGGTGCCATTCAATTATGTGATGGGAATGAAACACTAGGACCTTGATTCCATTGATTAAAAAGGTTTCCTTGTCCCATGTCTTGAGGATTACCTTGTGTTAGGGATGTAGATAATGTATTGCTTGTGTTGATAGGATTTGTTACCAAGGGATTTCTTTGAGATGGGTTAATAATGGATGCGATAGATGTGAAACAAATGGTATAGATGAACTAATTGGAGGATTGGATGAAGAAATTCCCATTTTCATTAAGGGTTGACTTTGTTGTATGGTACTGGCATTCCCTCATGTGTTGTTTTGAGATATGTGATCCAAACTACTTTGCATGATGGTAGGAACACTTGTGGTACCCATGGGTATGGATGAAGAGGGATGTCCTCGATATTTGGAAGTCATTATGGAATAATTAAGATCAAGAGGTTTGTATGTTTTTTGGAGATCTTTGGGAATGAGAGGGGCACCAAAGGTAGGTGTCCAAGTAGTCATTTGAGATGGAGGATTGGTTTCAAGTGTACCCACAAGTGTGTTGCTTTCAAATGAAAGAGCATGACCAAAGTCTAGCAAGGCTTGTTACAATAGAATGTAGGTTTGATGTAGCCCTAGCGATTGGGTTGTGAAACCTTGTGTTAAATTCTATGCCACAAATGATGGGGAGATAGGGGATACATTTTCAAAGGCTTGATGTTCCATGAGTTCTTCCCTAGTGAGTTCAAATGGATTCTTTGTGATATCTTCTATCTCATATGGCCTTGATGGTGATGAAGGTTGTTGCAATGGGGTAATTTGAATTCTTGGCTCAAATTCTAAAGGATTTGGATCACTTGAGGTAAATGTAACTTTGGTTTTCTCCATGGTTCTCTTGTGTTGTGATCTCATCTTTACCATAAATTTTGTGTTACCTTTGGGAGAGTTGTGATGTAATTTGTAATGTTTGAACTCTCTAATTGAATCAAATCTAGGTAAAAGGGATGCTCTAAGTATTTTGGGAGAAATTATGATAATGGGGGGTGAAAACATGGGTGATGTGGAGAGTGATCTTTGTAAAAATTTTGGGACAAAACTTTTGACTTAATTTTGGTGTTTTGATGTTGGGATAAAGTATGTTGATGAACTTGAAAATCGTTAGGGTATAATAGTGACCTTCAAGATAGACTAGTTCAAGGATGATAACTAACTTGTATAAATGTATGGAAAAGGATACATTTCACATACAAAATATCCAAGTTATGGATTGGTTTGATTGATGTTTTAAGTCAAAAAATTGTTGGTGTATTCAATTTTTTTGCAAAGTTTGGTAAAGTGAAGGATGAAATTTGATGGAGGGGTGGATGCAATGTTTGATCCAATGTTGACCTAAAGTGAACCTTTGTTTGACAAGACCAAGGAAGTAAGAAAAACATTCTATACCTCTAAATTTTTCAAATCCTAAAGACCCAATGATTTAGAAAAGTTGTTGATCCTAAAAAAGATGAGGGTTTTAGCTCATAAAGAACATATAAATGTCTAGATATTTCCTTAGTGTACATTCATAAAATTTTATCATGTCTATTTTCGTAGAGTACCTCAATGGGGTAGTTGATTGCTTTTGCACTAAGATGCCTACGTTTAAAGTGATGACTAGTAAACCTTCTTTTGGGGATCCTAACTTTGTGTGAGATCATCTAGAAAAGTTCAAGTTTATAGAAGAAAGGAGGATATTTATTTCCATGCAAGTGGTGGTAATATGGGCCTTTCAGCCTCAATATCAGCTTGTTCCTCTTCTTCCTCCAATATTGTTTCTATGTTTCTCCACTGGGTAGGTGTTTCTTTTGTTTCAAAAGTGAAGCTTCTCAAACTACCAATGAGATCAATTTTTTCTTTGTTAATGAGTTTTGTTAGTGAATGGAATGGATCTTGACACATATACTTAAATCATGACTCTATGCCTAGATTTAGCACCAATTAAAATTCATTGATAGCTCCAAAAATATCACAATCATTTTTTGTGACTTTTCTCTAAATTTTATTGAGGTACAAGTCTCTCATTAAATCTTCAATGAATGTTCTATTCTAATGCAAGGGGTGTGCTTTTAATCAAAAATTAGAAAAAGGTGATGAACAATAGTCCATAAATATGAAGCTAGCGCAAATGACATAAACCAAAACCACAAAATATCAATGCAAAGATTGAAAATTCACAATCATCCAACTTAAGAGATAAACTAGACTGTGATAAATGAAGATATACAACTTATTTTTTAAAGAAGATTCAAATACATTGTATACATCATACACATAATTCCTAGTTCAACATACCAAATCATTAAATTCATAACATAGATTATAAATCATTACAATATGTAATAAATGTTTATTCCTTCTCGATAACACCCCTAGGTGTATCCAAAAAAAGGTCCCTTCCTTTTTTACAATTTCAAATTTATAACATAGCCAATTCCACTAGATGGGTGCCGAAGCCATTACTAAACCAACAACTTCTTGTATTCCTAACATTTCTTGGGGAGTTGGTGAAAATAATTTAATTTAGTAGAGGAATAAATATTGGCAAAAATACTAATCGTGATCCCACCAATAGCCGCCAAAGGACCAATCATACCACCAAATATCAATGCAACATATAGGGATATCGAGTAGTGGCACATGTGTGTTGCTTGATGGGAAATCATAATTTAAAGTGACACAAGCCAGCCATTAATGGGAACCAAATTAACATATTATCAATCTTAGGAGAATGTACCCATGTCCAGCCAAAATTCTATAAATTCAACAAGCATCACCTTTCTTTCGCAATTAGTTGCATCCAATATGGCGAGTTCTCAGAGTGATGGTAATTGCACCAATGACTACATCGTTCTAGAGGAAATCAAGTGCAATCCACTATTTAGGCACACCTCAGACCAACTAAAAGAAGTCTTCATAGTGTAGAGTGAGGTGGAGGAAGAAGTTCTTAGGAGCACCCTTTGTGTGGAGTTCATGGGCCAGGCTCATGTGCATAATACAACTAGATTGGAGCACTTTATCTATATAGTCATTAGGACTTCTGGTTGTTGTTACTGGGGTGTGAGAGCACTATAGCACATGGTGAAACCTGATTTTCATCATCATGTTAAGGTAGCGATTAATGGGATCAACCACTATCCTCGAAATGGATTAATAGCTAATGTTATCTACATTGTGTTGACTATTTGGGATGAGACTCTAGAGGAGGCCATGGCTATTCTGTGTGCAAGAGTGGTAAGGAAGGATTTGGGGCTTTTTGCACAATTACTCTAGTCGCATGAGAATCTGTTGTCACTAGCTCAAGTTGAATGCCTGCAGGATGTCACTGAGGGTGTTCGTGTCCTGATGTTTACTTTGTGTACCTAAGAAGAAATCCCCCTTTTCCTTTTTTGTCCACGACCTAAATTTTGTAGTCAAACCAAGTGGTTTTTGGTAATGCCAGTGCAATGCTAAAATGTTTATATATAAATTAAATATCTCTTTTCATATGATTGTCTTTACATGCATGGATTCATTGGTTTCTTGTTCATATCATGCTTTAAAATGTTGGTTTCTTTTTTGTATAATGTATTAGTTAAATGAATAGGCTAACTACTATTAAGTTAATGACCAAAAATCTTCTAGGTGAAAAAATGGGTGGTTCACATAACTTGATAAAACCTTGTTGAGGTTTGAGATAGCCTAAAGAATGTCGCCTAAGGTATGACTTGCGGGTGAAGTTTCTATGGTTTTGACATATGACAACCCATTAATCATGTTATTAATATTCGTACATCCACCCTAAGGCAAGACAAGTTCAAAAATGGTAAGAAAACACCGCCTAGCAAGAAACAAACAACACAAATGGTAGAATGAGATGTTTGATGAACAAACAAAAACCCTTCCCAGGTTTGAGGAAAATAAAAAAAGGCCACCCAAACATAAGTTTGAGTATCAGACATAGGCAGAAAGAAAAGATAACAACAAGAAGAGAAGTTAGGGGGAACTTTTATGGGTAATAGTGGCTCTGATTGGGGACAAGGACTGCAAAGGATGAAGCAAGGAATCTAGAATCTCGAGCATGGACTAGTCCTTATCCATTGGGCAAGGAGTCAATGAGAAGGACACCAAACAAAAAGCAAAAACTGAACACACCAAAATTCCTATTTACAAGGTAGGACTAACCTACCGGAGAAAGAAAAGGAAGAGCGTGATCACACAAACCCATTAACCAGCTAGGAGAAGATTAATCCTTTTCTGAAGAGGCCCACCTTCCTTTATAGTCTCTAAAATACATCTAGGAACCTTGAAGTCAGATCATTAATGTAGAAATGGATGTATCCATAGTCCAATGGTCTCCTAAAAATCCATTACTCATCAAAAACTTCCTCTTGTTTCCATTTGGTCAGGGCCAAATCCTTCTTTGCTAACCAGCTTTCACAATAAAAAAATACCAATTCAAGCATACCCAACTCCAACATGGCATCTTGAGTTCCAAATTTTTCTTTGACCTTACATTCCCAAAAATTTTCCCAAGACCCTAAAAAATTACCATAGGAAACAATACTATCCTTAATCTCATCATACCTTATCTCAGTCTAATCACTCTCATGAAAGGTAATTGCTTTTGTAGATCAGTGCGGAGTAGGAACTGATTTATTTTCCACTTCTAACTAGACGTCAAATTCATCTTCCCCCAACAAGAGACTAACGTCCTCCTCATATTTCCTTTGTTTATAATCTATCTAAGCCCTTGATAAATGACATTTATCCACATACATGAATCGATCGACAATCCAATTTGTGAAAAGGAGGTTATCACATATTTCAAATTCATCAAAACTAAAAAGAGGGTTAGAATGAGTTGACCATTTTTCCTTTTCCTAAAAATCACCATTCCTAGAACCATCATTTCCTTCCAAATTTAAACATATATCTTTATTTTCCATTTCTTCAAAGAAGAAAATTCCATATTCTGGAGTAAGAAGAGAAGTCAATGCCAAATCATTTAAATTATTCTGAGAGGGGGAGAACTTATCAAAAGGAGTTGATGAAGCAAATGATAACCTTTCCCATAGCTCATCATCTTCATCATCACTGGATGACCTCTAATCACTTTCAACTTCAAAAGAAGCATATAAGTTTAAAGTCAAATCATTACTATGTTGATCTTGTTCCTCATTAGGTTGTTGCATGTCATCAAAAATTGTTAAATTAATGTCTTCAACAATTGGACAAGATAACTCTGCCTCTTTGTGATTTCCAGCTAGGAACTTAGGAGATGCCTTGTAATTAGATTCCAACATCACATTTAAGCCTAATTTCCATTTACCCATGGTGATAAAATCATCCTCAGCCTTCACTACTTCTAGTTGAGCTTGCTCGATTCCATGCACTTTGTCTCTTTTGAGGATTAATTGTATGTCTGGTTCTAGAGTAGAAATGAATATATGATACTGAATCTTTGCACTAGGTCTTTCTAGAGTAGGAATATTTTGAAGAAACCAATTAAACTAATAAAAAAAATCCCTCATTGTTTCTACTCTTTTTTCATGATCTGAAAGAAGAGATGTAGGGAAGCTGCAATATTAATTGGAATTCTATAGTGGTAGAGAAATTTTTTTTGAGAACCCACCATCTAGTAATGCTTCCCTTTTCGAACCCCCTGTACCATTCTACCACTTTCTTGATTAGACTATCAATGAAAATTCTTACAAAGACATCTTCTTCTTGAATTCCTAAAATTGCACTTATAGTAGTTATAGTCAAAACATGTTCTTTAGGGTATTGTTTGTTCTGACTGAAAAATTTATGGAACCTTTTCCAAGATCCTCAGGGTAAATCATGATATTGTGATAGGGAAAGTGGGCCAACTTGATTACACCATAGATTTGAAGCCATAAACAACTCACATAGAAGTAAAGGTTAAGAAGAGAAAATTATTGTGGTGGACAAGCTGGAGGTGGATTCTGAGGCTGAGGTATCGGTGGGTCTCTTGGTTGATGTAATGGCTGATTAGGTTGACGATTACGATGATGAGGAGGGCTGTCGTAGAATTCGAATATCAACCTTAGAGGCCACTCAATCATAGGTGTAGGTGGACACTGGGCCAAATCTTCTTCTTCTTCTAAAACAAGATTCACCCAGATATAGTCCACTGTGTTCCTCCTATATCTCTAGGAAAGTGTATTCAATTGGGATACAATATCTTCTTATTCAGCACCGACCCAATCTAAATCTGGCTGCAAAATAGGGAATACATCATCGTGAGGAAGTACCATCTTGTCACATGATGTGACAAGAATGTAAGACTTAAATCAATTCAAGATATCTTTACAATCCCTAGTAGAGTCACCAAAAATATGTTAGCGAATGGAATGGCTCTTGACACATGACTCCAGGCCCAGATTTAGCACCAATTAAAATCTGCTAATAGCTTCAAAAAGATCACAATAATTTTTGTGACTTTTCTCTAAATTTTTTTGAGGTACAATTCCCTCACTAAATATTTAATTAATATTCCATTCTAATGCAAGGGGTGTGCTTTTAACTAGAAAGCATAAAAGGTGATGAACACTAGTCCATAAATATGAAGCTAGCATGAATGACATAAACCAAAACCACAAACTATTAATACAAAGATTGAAAATTCATGATCATCCAACTCAAGAGATAAATCAAACTATAATAAATGAATACATATAGCTTATCTTTCAAAGAATATATAACTACATCGTACGCATAATTCCTAGATTATCATACCAAATCATTAAATTCATAACACAGAGTATAAATCATCATAGTCTACAATAAATGTTTAATCCTTATCGATAATAGCCCCAGTTGTATCCAAAAAAGATCCCTTCCTTCTTTACAATTTCAAATTTATAACATAGCCAATTCCACTAATGGGTGCCGAAGCCATTACTAAACCAACAACTTCTTGTATTCCCAACATTTCTTGGGGAGTTCGTCAGAATAATTGAATTTAGTAGAGGAATAAATATTGGAAAATAAAATTGATCATGATCCCACCAATAGTTTCCAAAGGACCAGTCATACTACCAACTATCAATGCAATGTATAGGGATATCAAGTGATGGCATGTGTGTGCTGCTTGATGGGAAATCATAATTTAAAGCAACACAAGCCAGCCATTAATGGGAACCAAATTAACATCTAATCAAGCTTAGGAGAATTCACCCATGTATAGCCAGAATTCTATAAATTCAACAAGTGTCACCTTTCTTCTATAATCAGTTGCATCCAATATGGTGAGTTCTCAGAGTGGTGGTAATTTCACCAATGACTACATCGTTCTGGAGGAAATCAAATGCAATCCACTATTTAGGCACACCTTGGACCAATTGAAAGAAGTATTCATAGTGCAGAGTGAGGTGGAGGAAGAAGTGATTTAGAACATCCTTGGTGAGGGTTCCTAGGCCAGGCTCATGTGCATAATACAACTATGCTAGAGCAGTTTATCTATACAATCATCAAGAATTTTGGGCGTCATGACAGGGGAATGAGAGCACTAGAGTGCCTAGTGAAACCCGAGTAATATACTTTAAATGGATTAATAGTTGATGCTATCTGCATTGTGTCGGCTATTCAGGATGAGACTCTAGAGGAGGTCATGGATCTTCTGTGCATAGGAGTGGTAAGGAATGATATGGGGCTTTTTGCACAATTCCTCTAGTTGCATGAGAATCTATTGTCATCATCTCAAGTCGAATTCTTGCAAGTTGTCACTGAGGGCATTTGTGTCCTGATGTTTACTCTATGTACCTAAAAGGAAATCCCCCTTTGTCCTTTTTTGTCCATGACCTAAATTTTGTAGTTGAACCAGGAAGTTTTTGGTAATGCTAGTGCAATTTAAAAACATTTATATATAAATAAAATATCTCTTTTGATATCACTATGTCTTTACATGCATGGATTCATTGGTTTCTTGTTCATATCATGCTTAAAAATGTTGGTTTCTTTTTTGTATAATGCATTAGTTAAATGAATAGGCTAATTGCTATTAAGTTAATCACCAAAAATCTTCTAGGTGGAAAAATGGGCGGTTTACATAACTTGATAAAACCCCACCTAGGTTTGAGAAAGCCTAAAGAATGTCACCTGAGGTATGACCTGTGGGTGAAGTTTCTATGTTTTTGACATACAAAAAACTCATCAATTAGGTTATTAATATTTGTACATCCACCTCGAGGCAAGACAAGTTCAAAAATAGTAAGAAAACACTGCTTAGTGAGAAACAAACACAAGCAATAGAATGAGAGGTTTGATGAGCAAATGAAAAACCCTACTTGGGTTCGAGAAAAATAACAAAAGGTTTCTCGAACATAAGTTTGAGTATCAAACATAGGTAGAAAGAAAGGATAACAACAAGAAGAGAATTTAGGAGGAACTGTTATGGGTAACAAGTTTAAAGTTTCATTGAATGATAGTACTTGGAATATCAGGTTGTTCAGTGGGAGCAATTGGTCTCCAAATAGTCATGTAGGATTCAATTTTCAATTTATCTTGCTTAAGTGAATTTATTTTACCACAAAAACTTGTCTTGATTAAGTTTTCAAACTAAATGTTTATGTCCAAAACATCATAACTTTCACAATGTCCGTTTTGTGAGAATCATGAGGTTGAAGCCATAATTCCCGATGTTGTCTTTGGAAAATATGGATTGAGATATAAGTCAATAAATTTAGAAATATCTAAGGATAGAAATCCAAAAGGTATCCATAAGTCAAGTAGTAATATCAAGATTATTTCAAAAAGGTATCCATATTTAAGCCAAATTGTTTGAAATTTTGAGGAAGATAGTGAATGTTTGTTTTATAACATTTTAGAACCAAGCAATGTATCAAACTGACTCACAATCATTTACAATCATAGGATGAAATGGCCATACTTGTTGAGTCCCCACTCAGATTTATCCAAACACTACTTAGACATTGTGAACAGTTAGAGATTTGGTGACATTGGCTCCCCTCCATAGCACACACTTCTTGGGACCACGATACCACCAAATCTCAAAATACTAAATATCCTAAAATCTTAAGGATTTTTTATTTTAACACTAAATAGTACAAATGTGGGGGGTGGCTTCAAAATGACCGTTCTTGCACCAAGTATTAAGGATTTTGGATTCTAAATAATGGTTCATAATAAGGGCTTTTGGTTCAAGGAATACTATGATAAACTCCCTCAAGAGGTCTCCCAACCCTTAGAATAAGGGATTTTCGCAACATAAAGATACTAGGGGAGAGCTATCATGCACCACATCCTATTAATCACAATTTTCATCACAACCACACATTTATATAGCAGTTCAAAAGAGCTTGGCTTTAGCTCGTTACCACTTGGGTCATTTCCTCCTTTTGAAGTGCAAAGGAAGACCCTCTAAAGAAAAACAATAGCATGGAAGTACGTTTGTACTTTGATCATCCCAATTTGCATGAAACAAGGAGAGAACACACCATGAATTTTCCCTACACTTGAAAGGGGTTCATTTTTTAATCTGAAATGAAAGATGTAGGTGATTTTGCAAAGTGTTAAGGAATGTTTCTATTTCTCAAGATCATTGAGTGGTGCAAGAGAATTGCATATGCATCCAATAACAACATTGCAAATCCAAACACAACAAACACTCATAAATTTTAACACCTTAAAGTAGTGATGAGTTTTTTTTAAGCACCAAATGAAATGTTAAGTTGCCTTGTTCAAATTTAAACCCAAAAAATAATGATGAGACGAGGGTTCAATTTTAGTCCTGTTTGAGTGTTCGTTTTAAAAAAAAATGAAATTTAGTGAGTCCTAGAGTAGAAATTAAAAAAGCATAAGAACTTGGGTTATAATTGCCCCAAAGCGTCAAACACTTGTTACAATCATAAAATCTTAAAAAGAGAATGCTTTCTTCACTTTAGCTTCATATCGTCCAACTTGCAAAAACCTATTAGTCTAACAACTAGAACAATGTTAGAAGTGCGTAAGTATTATGATAAATCAAAAAAATTAATGAACGTGCTGAAAAATAATCATTAAAATTCTTACCCAAATTGGGTGTCGCTATTTGTGATAGCATCGCTTTGGTGAATAAGGGCATCACTTTGCAAAAAGAACAGAGAGCATGATAACATCGTAATTTGGTCAGGCATCATCATTTAAAAATATTCAATACCTTGATAAATTATTAGCATCACCATTTATTTAATCAACATCAGTACATTTAATTGGCATCACAGTTTGAAATGATGATAGTGTCACTATATGATGATGCCCAGCAAAGTGTGTCGCTATAATTGATTTGGGTGTCACTATTTCCTGTAAAAAGAAAAAAAAACAAAATTTAAGATAGAAATTGGTTAAATTATCAATTAGCCCTCCTAGTGCCAAAATATCAACTGAGGATACTAGTATGGGCCGGTCACGCTTTATCCATGATGAATCAATGCATAACGTAGCCACTAATACTCATTCTTCAAACAAGATCATTCAAATTAAAGATAAACTAAAGATTTATTGAAATGAAGCATTCTAAATATAAAAGAATTGAAATGTCTATTCTACCCCATTTGAAACTTATCCTGTTTTGGAATTGGTGTCATGTTGATGTGGAACAATGACCTTTCTCAATCTCGTGATCAGTGAGCTTGTTTCAATCGATTCCATTAAAGAGAATCAATGAAACTATTGTCATAAATGGATGAAAACATGATTTATGCTAAATTGAACATGATGCAAGCTAAATTTACATGATTTTATGCTAAAATTGATCTAAATATGCAATTGCTAAGCTATTCTAAGCTAATTCTAAGCTAAGAGATTCAAACCATAATTTATAAACAAGCTAGGATGGATGCATGAAAGCCATTAATGGAAGATTAAAGCTAATATGCAACTAAAAATAAACTAAAATATGCTAAATGTGAGTAAATTATGAGTGTGAGTGTGAGTGATTTCAATAGCACAAGTTTTCAATCGAAAGATGGATGAGATTCAACAACATAAGTTTTCTCTAAAAAAGATGGATCCATTTGTCTCAAAATAGTGCTTCATTTATAGGAAAGCAAATGAGAAATGAAGGGTTAACATTGAAAAGCCTAATCAACAGTCAAGGATAGAGTAAATAGGAGGCATGAATCATGGATTCTCATCAATGGGTGAGAATTCTAGATGAGATTTAATCAAGGGTTCTCATTCCTTCCAAACAAACACACTTTTGACTTGTTCAAGAGGTCAAAAGTTAACTTGTTCAAGAGGTTTCAAGCTAACTTGCACATGAAGCTTTGTGCAAATATCCCTTTTTCAAATGATTGGAGGAGAGAGAATATCCTTTGGAATATTCTCACGGGTCAGGAAAAAGGTCATTTAGTTAATTAAAACTAAATTAAATTATGCAGAGGAATATTCCTTTGCAAGTGGGAGGAATTGGATTAATTATATAATTGTTAATTAAACAAGGGTTTAATCATGTAGTTAGGGGAATTTAGAGGAATAAAGTGATATTCATTAAATTAAGCAATTTAATGAAAGGGGGAAAGGTGAGATGACATTGAATTAAATAACTTGGGGTTATTTAATTAAAAAAGATGAGTTAGGGAATTAAATTAAATACATTAATTTATTTAATTTAATGAGATGGAATGTTAGCTTGAAAGGGGGAGAAGTAACTTGATTTGATGAATTAGGTTAATAGATGAAAATGGTGCAATTAATTAAATAACTAGTCTAATTTAATTAATTAAGCAAAAAGAGGATGGGTTTCAAGAGAAAATGATGTTAGTATACCTGATTTGAGTGCATGATATCATTTAGGACATTATTCAGTGTCTACAGTAAGTTAAATGTTTGGGTACTTGAGATAAGGATCAATGATGAATTAGAAAAATGGAAAGTACTTAAGCCTAAGGGTTACGCAGGAAGGGTTCTTATCAATATAAACCCTAAAATAGTGACAATGAATAAAACCCTAAGCCAAGAGAGATGGATATAACCAAAATTTTGTAGAATTTTGAGATGGAACATGAAGCATTTTAGGGTTTCCATTAGTGGCTCTAGTTGGGGATGTTTTTTCCTATAGAACAAAGTGAGATTCCAGAATCTTAGGTCAAGCAGACCAAATACAAAAAACCAAAAATTAGGATCTGCTTGGACAAGGTAGGAAAACCAGACAAAAGAAAACACACCTATACACAAAATTTATAGGACAATACAATGTACATGGAATATAACATATTTCAAGAGAAATATGGCTTCAAGAACTATCCATGTACTGGTAGCTCAAAAATTTCACCTGTTAATTCTTGTAGGAAATACAAGTCCTCACCTTGAGTGTTGCTAATCAAATAAGGGCCAAGCCATAATGCTTCAAACTTTCCATGTTTTCCCTTATTTTAGATCTTGCATTCCACATCAACACCAGGTTTCCTACTTGAAACTTTCTTGAGGATGCTCTCTTTCCATGCATGTTCTTGACTTACAACTATAACTTGGCACTTTTTTTTTAAGCATCCCTCCTTGTTTCATCTACTTCCATTAATGCATCAATCCTATGCTACATTGTGTCACACATGTCCTCATCATATTCTTGGACAAAATTATATATCTGCATGAGGTTGTTTTATGGTAACCTAGCTAAAATGCCATATACTAGATCAAAAGGTTAATATCTAGTGGCCTTCTTAACAGTCACCCAATCTTCCCATAAGGATAAATTTAATTTGGAATCCCAAGCTCTCTTGTTCTTCTCAAGAATCCTTTTAATAGTTTTCATCAAGCATTTATTGCTCAATTATTCTTGACCATTTCCTTGAGGATGATATGGTGAAGAGTATGACATCTGGATTCCATGTTTTGAGAAAAAGTCTGTAAACTCCTCATATCTGAAGCACATTGCATTATTTGAGACAATTTTATCAAGTACTCCAAATTTGTTTAATATATTTTCCATCAGGAAGTTTGTGACTACATTACTTGTTTCTCTTTTTGTTGGGATGGTTTCCACCCATTTTGTAAAGTATTATGTGGCTACAAGAATCCATGAATTCCCCCCACTATACTTTTCAGCTATTTCTCTAATGAAGTAAATACCCCATTGTTGAAAGGGTGCCTACATGGCAACTAGTCTAAGAGGAAAGTTACCTAAGAATTTTTGTTTCCCAAAAAACCTTTGGCATGCATCACATGTTCTTGCTAGTTTGTATGCATCCTTAAAAACTTTAGGCCACCAGAATCCAACCCTTAATATTTTTTGGGTAGTGGTTTTAGCCATGTAATGTCCACCACATACCTCACCATGCATTTGTTTTAACAACTTTGAAGCCTTGGTCTCATCAATGCAGTTCAACAATACACCCTCTTAAGTTTCTCCACCACAACTCACCTCTTATGATCACAAATTTAATGGCGTGTAACTTAAGGGTTCTTTTCTCATTTTCTATCAACCCCTTGAGGCATTGCATTTTCTGCAAGTAATAAATGAAATCCTTATTACAATCACAACACTCCATATCACAAATGTATGATATTTTGGAATCATCCTTCAAATTTATCTAATTAGCATCTAGGTTTACTTCAACCATTAAATTAGAAAATCCCCGACCTCTCACCAGTTTGGTTATCTGGATGTCAATATTAAATTCATGAATTATGTTTGTCCACCTACATCTTCTACCTGTGACTTCTTGTTGGGTAAAGATATCCTTCACAGCTGTAGCTAGGATATAAGCAATGACTATGGCTCCAACTATATAAGTCTTGAAGTTCTTCATAGCCTTAACAAGTGCATATGCTTGTTTCTCCATTGAGTCATATTTTAACTTTGTAGCTTGAAATGATTTTCTAAAGAAAGAATTTGGTTGTTCAAAACCTTCTTCATTCTTTTGTAACTAAATAGCAGCAATAGTATGAAATGATGCAAATGAAAAGATCTATAATGGCTTGGAAAAGTTTGGAATCTTTAAGACTAGGGCATCCTTGATATCCTACTTTATACTTTAGAATTACTAACTAGGCTCCTCACTCCAAACTACCTATACTCCCTTCTTCAACATCTTGGAGATAGGTCTTGTAATCTCTACAAAATTAGTTACAGATGTCCTCAACAAGTTGATCTTGCCAAATAATGATTGAATTCCTTTTACATTCTTTGGTTGGGGAATCTTGTCTATGGTTGCTACCCTTTTAGGGTCAATTCTTACTCCCTCTTTGGACACAATGTGTCCCAACAATTTTCCTTCAGTAACCCCAAAGACACACTTTTTCAGATTTAGTCAGATCCCATATTCTAATGCCCTAATAAATATCTTCACCAAGTACATGCAGTGATCTTCTTCCTTCTTGGAGTAATCTATCAACTCATCTTGGTAATTTCCATGAATAAATCAATAAAATAAAAAAGGCTACATCCATAGCCCTTTGGAAAGTGGCACCAGTGTTAATTAAGCCAAATCACATCCTGACATACACATAGGTTCACCATGGAGTTGTGAATGCAGTCTTATACTATTCAAACTCCTTAACCTTCACTTGGTTGTATCCAAAAAAACCACCGATCATTGATAGTAGCTCACATCTAGTCA